>APFE030999557.1:103135-152923 GCA_000404065.3 Pinus taeda
GCATCATATTCATAATTCAGAATCATTACCAATGAGTTATAATTGCCAACTTCAAACTTCAAACTTAAATTGTCACAGCCATATATTGTTTACAAAAAATATCATTATGATATGAAAGAGTCAAGACTCAACAGTTATGAAAACTAATAGAAACTAGAAAAGACAAGTAAACTGTAAATCTATTGTCTACTACTACAGCGAAGTGTCTAATGAATGAGCAGGTTATGGTGGTCTTCTAGGAGTCTCCCGCACAGACCGACGACCAGAACCAGAAGGCACATGCCCTCCACGTGAGGGTGTAGATGGAGGCGGCGACAGCAAAGGAACAAGACTCGGAACTCGAGCACTGCCACTGGATGGTGGAGGTGGCATGGTTGTTGCTTCATCTTCCTCTCTTATAAGTTCCGCTTCCAGTTCTTCAAGATGTATAGTGTCATCCTCCAAATTATCATCCTCTGGGTGGTTGTCCCAAATTTTATATATTGGATCCTCATAAGCTCGATCACAGTAATGACTCAACAACCTCAAGTTGTAGTGCACATAAACCAAGCTTTCTGCCCGATTTTCATTGAGTCCGTTTCTTTTCACATTATGTATGAAGTTGTAGGTGCTCCAACACCTCTCTGCAGAAGAAGTATTTACAACCTATGAGAGAACTTTTTTTTGCAAATTTTGGCAAAAGTCAATGGCTGCCATATGATTCCCACCATGTGAGAGCATCAAATCTGTCTCTATCTTCCATTGCATGAAAGGTACCAAACAAACCAGTGCAACTGAAGTATCTGCCCATTTCAAGATGCACACTAGCACATTCCTCCCTGTCAAGTATCAACTTTTCTAATGTTTCCAAATATCCTGTAGATACCTCTTCATTTATTTTGGGTTTGGCCCTAACCCCACCACCTGGTGTAGGTTGGCCCAACCAAGATGTACAGTAGTATTTTGGCATAAGGATATACGGCAAGCAATGTAGTGGAACATTAAGTTTATCCCACCGTAAACACACACAATCATGAATCAGTTTGTACAAGTTTGGATCATTGTTATGAACAATATCTTTTATTTGCCCCAACATGGTATCCATCTTCTCACACACCTCGCCAATCACTGGTTTATCTGTATCTGCAAACCGAATCATGTGATAAATGGGCTTGGTGAAATCCAATACTTGCCTCACACATGCCCAAAACATACCATCAAGAGCGGCCTCCTCCACCTGTTCAAAACCTTGCCTATCAGCTACATTTGTAGCCCTTTACTTTAATACCTGCCAGTGTGAACTTGATACCATGCTAGCCAATGACTCTCTTACCTTCAAAAGGCGCTTGAAGGTGAGGTAATAGCTACCAAATCTAGTCCTCGCAATCTTCAACAACTCCAATCTTGAGTGATTGCGGAAAAGGCCATGGGTATTGATATGATTTGTAATAAATTTTATCATTTGTTTGCCTTTCTTGTACAAATCACCAATCCATTTGTATTGTTCGTTTTTTTTCTTAACAATATCATGCATCAAAAGGTTCATTGTGTGAACCAAACACCCAGACCAAAATATGTTGGGGTATTTATCCTCAATAATTGCTCCTGTTGCCTTACAATTAGGAGCATTATCAATGATGACTTGGATGAAATTGTATGGCCCAATATGGTCAATTGTTTCAAGTAATGGTTCTGCAATGTTGATGGCGGTCTTGAACTTGTCTGAGTAATCATATGCTGAAAGAAAGATGGCACCACTAACAGACACAAGAAGAACATTTATCAATGGCTTGCCTTTTACATTTGTCCATCCATCGGGTACAATGGACAACTCATGGTTAGTCCAAGAACTTGTCATTCTATTCAAAGAATGTGATATTTTTGCTTTTTCATGATCAAGTCCAACAGTTCTTGCCTTGTCATACCTAGGGCTCTTGTATCCTTTAGGGGCATCATTTAGGCAGAAACCATTTTGTGCCAATAAGGTGAGTGAAGAACATTGAATGCTATCCCACATGCATAGAGAAACCGGTAAACTTTTGAATCCACATCATTCCTACACCCTTCATCAAGGAAATTTGATATTTCTACGCCTTAAACTTGGTGACCTTGTGCCTCCATATCCACTGCCTTGGGAGGATCTTGAAGGAGTTCTTTGTGCATGTGATTGTGAGCTTGGTTCAAAGAAACCCTTTGATTTTTTAGATTTGTATTGGATTCCTCCTCTTCCCTTATGTATTTGGCTCTATCTGCTGCTGACACACCTGTACAAGTTTTGATTCCTATTTGTTTATCTCCATCCCATGGCATTTTCCCACAGAGGTGTTTTTTGGCATGGGTGTATGAACCTATGTAATTATTGTTGCAATGGGGGCAATGAAATTTAGTGGTTCCACCCCCTTTCCCTGCTTCAGGCCTATTGACATATTTCCACAATGGGGTTTGGTCTTGTTTAGTTTTTCGAGCTAACTCATGTTCACTCTCCTCCAGCTCCTCCTCACTGGGGTTTTCATCAAATCCACTATGTCCCCCTTTTTCATCCCCTTCTTCATTTTCAATCTCAACCCTCCTTTTTCTACTTTGTAGCACCATAATAACCAAAAAAGAAACCAAGAAGAAGAAAATGGCAAGAAATATAACCATGATGTTTGAAATTTGAAGTTTTGAATCTGGAAAATTAAAAAAAATGGAATGGGAATGGGAATAGGAAATAGAGAAAATTTATTTATTTATTTAGGAATAATTTAATAAACATTAAAAAAAATTGCTAGACACTCTATTCAATATTGTAGAGCCTACCTCTTGTGTCTTTGGCATCCAATCTCCCCTTGCAAGCTTGCTTTCTCTTGCTCCTTGCTCTCTCTTGCTCTCTCCTTGCTCCTCACTCTCTCCTTGCTCTCTCTCACTCTCTCCTTTCTCCTCACTCTCACCCTCTCTCAATCTCCCTCTCTCAATCTCAATCTCATTCTCACAATGATGAAATGAAATTATGAAATCCTCCTCTTTATTTTCAAATAATAAATATATATATATATAATTAATATATATATATATATATATATTTATTTTATTTATTTTTTTTTTTTTTTTTTTTTTTTTTTTTTTTTTTTTTTTTTTTTTTTTTTTTTTTTCGCGTGGTGCACTCCCGGCGGTCGTTTTTGTCGCTCTGAGAGCGATTTTTATGACCCAGGAGCAATTGCTCCCTAACCGCTCCTGGGTTATAAAAATTGCTCGTGGAGCGACACTCCCTGCTTTGCTCCGGAAATAGGCAGGGAGCGCAAATTTTTTTACGGGACCGCGCTCCTAACCCATTGCCGACTCGCTCCCGCCCGGAGCGCGGATTGGGAGCGGGATTGAGGGGGGGGCACTCCCCCACAACATTGGTTTAGAATTTGCCCAAACCATTTCTGGGTCTTGGAGATCTCATATGCTTTAGCTTCTCCACCAATTTTCATGGCTAGAGTACATCCGATGCTACCTCAAATCAACAATGTAGTTGCACCGGACCTGTGGTAATCAGAGCTTCATTTCAGAGATATCTGCACTACAATTCTGAGATAAACTGAGCTAAATTTAAGGGATGTACGAACTTCATTTCAGAGATATCGAACTTGTTCTTCTGTGTTTTTATGCAAGCTTTTGTGGTGGTATATAGTAGTTCATCCATCATAAATGAGTCGACATGACCATATGAATAGATGTTTCACTATATAAGGCTGACATGAAGATAATTAATTTGAGGCCAACTTGAAGACTTCGATGTAGAGTCCGAGTTGATGACTTCGTTGAAGAGGATGTCTTGATGGAGGAGCCTTTGACCAAACAATAAATGACTTTCACAACAACCTAAAGCCTACAATGGAGGCTTGACCTATAATTGAACCATGCATGAAAACCCATGCTTTAACAAGTCAATTTAATGATAATAAAAATTCTTTTTGCTTTACAAATATATTACATTTGACTTAAATACAATAATGAAGATCAAACCTAGTTACATTCTTCAACACTCCCTCTTAACTAGGGAGGTATTCATATTTACATATAATCAAGGAGGTACATGGAAGATCTCAAAACACATCATATACGAAGAAGTTTAGGTACCACAATGCCATGGACTAGATTCCTGACCGGGGCAATCTATCCATTGGTCTCTAAGCAATTTAGGCACTGCAATACCATGGACTAGATTCTTGACTAAGGCAATCTATCTGGGTGGGACTAAGATGGACTTAAGCTTTCAGCCTCTCTAGGTACCAGTAGGCTTACTTGCTTACCATCAACTCAGGGACCTAGGTGCATATCCATGGTCAGAGCTCTATGACCCATGCCACCCTCCCTACTTTGGGACGTAGACATCAACACAAAGTGTTGGCCAGATGTCCTCCTAGGCAATGCTTCACTCACATAGCCTCTCCTTGATCCAGGAGATCAAGGACAACAAATCTCTCCCAATTAAATTGATTGGTAACCAACATGCTATCAAAACCTTTGAGAGATTCACCTATACACACACAACCCCAACCAATAATATAGTTTCACATACACATAAATAAACACAAACCTTCGAGGTTTTCCTGATGTTGCTTTTCAAACATGATAGACCCATCAACTAAATCTTTCCTTTTCAACTTCACATACAACAACATATCCTTCAAACTTCATTCTCTAATCAAAACTATTCTCTCCCTCTCAACTAGGGAGATTTTATTTGTCCAGGTTGTCTCTTAAACTAAGGGAGATCTCTTCTATCAACTTATTCTTTTCGACACTAGAGAATCTTTCATGGCTTCCATCCTTCTTATCAAAGTCACCATCACCGTTCATATCATGCTTATCACATCAACCTTTCTTTCGATCATCTTCACCACCTATAAGATTGTGTACCTGCAGAACTTAGCAAGTACAACCAAAACTATAGAAGCGTGAAGTTAGCCATAACATAAATCTTATGACAATGGAAGCATTAGACATAATCAACAAGAGACTATACTTCAACTTCTTGCCCAAGTTTAGTTACAAACCCTAAATCACAACCACAACTTATCAAGATATAAAACTCGCTACATCTAGGGTTTCAATATTCTTTCAATGACATGACGTGGTCTTTCATATAGCAAACCCTAGAAACAAATCAGATTAATAAATCTAACAATTTTCAAATTTCATATGTTAGACTCCCTACAAGTATTTCATGTAAACCCTAGATTTTGTACATGAGCTCCAACAATCAAAGCCAATCATAGCATAATCAACATCATGACTAGCATCTACTAGGGTTTGATGTAAACCCTAGATTTCCATCTCCAATTTCTCAGCAATCACTATATAGATTCAAACAACATCATCCTAGAATATTAAACTCAGACAAGAGCTTATATTAAACCCTAATACTTATGACCATCAATAATTAGGTCAACACATATCTAGACATTCATCATCAATCATAAGCACATCATATGTCAGGGAATATTAATATGTTGGACATGTACCGACCTAGGACAGGCTAGGGTTTCAATCAAATGGACACATACCTAGAGTTTCATTCCTAGGACTCTACATACATAACAAGGGTTTTGCTTATAGACCCAATCAAACCTTAGGGATCTAGTGTTCCAATTCATAACATAGCAAACCCTACATTATCATAATTTCAAAGGTTCAGGATTTCAGACAACACCATTTCATCCCTAACAAGTTAGGGTTTTCATGACATACCAAAACCCCAAACATGACATCATCAACAAAAACTTCAAATTACATTTTCCAGTAACCCTAAGCAGTTTTAGGGTTTTAGATATTAACATTAACATACCCTTAGGTTAGGGTTTTCTATGGAACTAGGCTAGGGTTCTATAAAGTCAATTAAGAATATTGGGGGGATAGATTTGTCAGGTGATGAATTACCCAAAGCAAGAATCATTATGATTCAATATAGCTAGACATAATGATGTTATGCAAACTTCAAGAATAAGATGATCATACCTTTAAGATAGTATTGTAAGGTGTATAGTTTTGAGACATACTTGGAGATGTTCCTTGGCAAACCGGGTAAGGATTCCTTGAAGTGTTCTCTTTTTATTAAGTCAACATCTTTTATACCTGTAGTACATACTTACCAGCACAACATGTGATACCAAGGACATAATTTAATTTCTTAACTTAGATCTTCTACATAATCATGGAGGAGGGAATCTTATGATAAGTTGTTCATTCTTTCAAACATCAGTAGGACCTTTTATTTGACATCCTAGATTACATGTAAATCCTAGAGGAAGAGGATTAAGGGTCTAGTATGTTATCTGGAGAATACACTCTTTATCCTAGACTAGATATAAACAAGAATTATTGAAAATCTAAAAGCTTATGTACATACTTACCTTCTGATTACATACCTCTGATTTGACACCTCATTAGATTTTCATGTGCATTTTGACAATACTTACTTGATTTTCCTTAAGCTGGTCCCTTATGCTTGTATTCAGATCCTTGATATATCTCTACAGGAAGTTGTGCCAAATTTCTATTTCTTCGACGAGTGGAAGACAAAATATTTTTCACTGCTTTGACCTTATCATTGTAACACCACCAAGACCTTATTAAGAGCACAGAACTAATGTCACTATGATACTAAAGTTATTGTGATGGCTTTGAACTGAGGTCACTGTAGTGGCACTGAACTGAAATTGCACCCAAACTCTGATATTGAAGTAGCACCAATTCACCTTGAAATATCACCAAAATTGTGGTTACTGTGGAGGTACTAAACTGTGGTAATACCAAATCTATAGTAGCACCAAACTGTGGTTAGCATCTGAGCTTATCCTTACAGTGCCACCGAAACTCGGAAATGCCTTGTTTGAACTTTTGTGTAGGTGATGCGAAGACCTTACCCTTGTAATAGCTCGAGTCACTGTGAGAGTATTACTATAATAGAATCATTGTTATGTATCAAGACCTTCTCACTATGTTGACAACGAAACCTTCTCATGGCGGTGAACCCGAACCCTTATCATTGTAGTGGTACTGTGACCTCCCTGTAATAGCACTGAGCCTTTCTAACTGTGATAACACCGAACTGAGGGAGCATAATATCAAATGTGGAAGCATAATAGAAAGCTGTGAGTATGGGAGCATAACACAGAGCTGTGGGAGCATCTCACAGAACTGTGGAAGCATAGAGATTATCTTTATACCCTATCTGAGCTTCTTGTAATAACAAATTCTTCTTTGCACAAGGACCAAACTTCATTACTGAGGTTTACCGAAATTCATTACTATGGTATTGAACCTGAACTTCTTTTCTCTAAGCTAGGTCCAAATTTGTCACCTTGAGGGATCTTTAACTATCATGATCTTTTAAGACAAATTTAAACAAAACTTCTCACTGAGAATGCTTCAAATATGTATAAGTGTTCTTCAAACTGCCTTTGACCTTGACCATAGCTCTGAAACCATGTTGAGAATCCATAGAGGTGGCAATTACATGATTTCTCTTATTATGACATTATCTTGTGGTGTTTTCATTGTTATTAATAGATCTTTCATTTTATCATCAAGACTAATGCCAAACAACAAATAAAAGAGGACACAAGATGTAGGCATGCTGCCAGGGAAAAACCCTACTCTTTGGGGAAAAGTCAGTCAAAATTCTTCCTTCAGTAGATTCAAGATGAGACAACCAAGACCCTTACAATCTTGACTAGAGACTCCTTCCATCAAGTCATCCTTGTCATTGTGATGTCAACGAGAGATCATCACTGTAAGAGCACTCAGCAACGAGACCTCTTCATTGTAGTGAAATCGAACCCTTCTCACTGATTTGCACCGAAATCTTCACTGTTGTAACACCAAGCCCTTATCACTGTGACCATACCCTTAAACTCAGACTGAACCATGATCACTATAGTTATACCCTTCTCACTGTTGTGGTACTGAAACAGAGTTAATGTAGTAACATTGAATGTGTGGTAATCCGAGCTTCATTTCACAGATATTCGCACTTCAATTCTGAGATAAACTGAGCTATATTTCAGAGATGTCCGAACTTCATTTCAAAGATATCGAACTTGTCCTTTTGTGTTTTTATGTGAGCTTTTGTGGTGCTATAATGTGAAAACCTTAGCTGTTGAAATTTCTAAGTCTAACCTGTTAGAAATTTTCCTGCACTATCTGGTTTATTTCACCTAATTGTTTAATTACTGAACAAGTTATTTATCCATATAAATACTGAAATAAACACAATGCAGTCTCAACCATCTACAAATCATCAACTAAAATAAATAGACAAACACACAAGGGACACCGTTATTTTTGGACGATCGTCCCTGGAAAAACCCAACTTGGGAAAACGGATGCAACAGTTCTGAGGGTTTCATTATTAAGCAGATTTTCTTTAGTACAACTGGGTGCCAAACTGGCTCACCCAAAAGAGAAATCTATTTGGCAGTAATACCTCTCTTCGGAAGCAGATATTCTGAAAGCATGCTCCACGAAACTCTCTCCAACGCCTATCTGAGGCTCTGTGTCAGCCCTCCTGGCCTCTGCCTCAGCTCTCTGATGCCCTGTGCAACCTTTCTGTCCCTCTGCGTCACCTTTGCAACCTTTGCGTCACTCACATAAGCCCTCTAGCCTTTTGCGCAGTCACTGCTGACCTCTGCGTGGCTCCTGCTAGCTCTGCGTCTACCTCTCTGCCTTGGAGCTGGTCTTCCAACACTATCTATGCCTCTCTGCTATGCACTTACTGCCCCTCGCTGCAACTCTGATCACTGGTTCGATTTCTCTTAGCAAACCCCTCTCTAGAAAATCGAACTGACTGATCAATCTGGTGTGTCTCCAACTGACCCTCAAGCCTCCTCTTATACTTTTTCTATTGAGTCTTCAACGACTGAGATTACATCTCTAATCAATGACTAAGATTAGATTTCGTTTGATCCATGTCATTTAGAACCTTCTAACCCAGTTTTATATTAATACCCATTAATATTTTTATTTTCCTAAGTTTAGACTTAGGAACCCATTAAAAATATTAATTATTTTAATATCTCCTTCACTGGGTCAAATTTCCCCAAACCATTTCTAAGACTTGGAGATCTCATGTGCTTTAGCCTCTCCACCAATTTTCATGGCTACAGCACATCCGATGCTACCCCAAACCAACGCTCATTATTAGCGAGGAATGTGCTCTAGTAATACTCCACCATTGAGCATCACCCTGATCATCACGCATCGTAACTGTTTTGATGTTTGGCTTTCCTGCCCAACACCCTCTGCATTGTTGCATCCTTTACTGCTGCCCATGGCTCTACCACTGCCACTGCTACATCTATACGACAACCCCTCTGCATCCGTGCTGCTACTGGTCCTTCCTCCCAACACTGCATCTGCACTACAACCCTCTATCATTATGTTGCATCGTGTTGCCCATAGCACTACCACTACTACTGCTGCACTGCAACTCAGTTACTGAGACGATGGTAATTGATCTACCCAACAACTGACATCCTTGTCAGGCTAGAAACCCTCCTGATGTTGAAGCTCTCTCTCCTGCTATGCTATGCTCCCTCTGCTGCAACCTCCTATGTTCCTCTCGCACTGCTGCAACCCTCTTAGCACTGTGAGGGACTACTGCACTCTAACACTCTCCGCCGCTCCATCCGCATCCGCTTCTACCAACATCCACCATCCTGCTACTGTCACTTCTGGGCTCCCGTAGCCAGATATGATCCAAGAGTTTGGGTACCTCAAGGATCTTGCTCCTCATCTCTTGTAGTCCTCCTGACTACAGCTCGATATCACCCCACCTATTCTCTAGAGGTACATAAGCACTCATGGCACAATCGTCATCATCCTCTACCTCCTTCCCTGCCTTAGTCGGTGCTGCCTTGGAGTCAGACGCCTCTCCCTTATTCTTCTTCCTAGGACACTGGGTTGCATAATGGCCCAACTCCACATGGTTGAAGCACTTAATATTGGAGAGGTCCTTTTTCTTCCTCTTCCCTTGCTGCCCCATAGATGCCAGAGCCGCATCCTCTTCCTCCTCTTTCTTGACCCGGGCTCCTTTGCCACTACTTCCCACCTTGGTCAGCCGTTTGATCTCTTCTTGTTGAAGAGCTGCCATAGTTCTTCCCAATCTGGAAGATTTGCTCTGCCCAAAATGCTTTGGACGAATGTCTCCCACTCCTCGGAGACTGCGTTCAAGGTGGTCCTCACCATTAACTCCTAATCTGGCATGGTCCCTGTGGAAGTCAATTGGTCCCGAATCTCCTGCAACCTGTTGAGGAAGTGATCTATCTGCTCCCCCTTCTGCATCTGCATGACCGCAACTGATTCTCCAGTAGCATCTTTCTCTGCACGGAAGTGCCCTGATACAATGTCGTCAAGGTGTCCCGCATTTCCTTTGCCGTATTCTTCTTGGCAATATGTTGAACTACATGATCCTTGACCCATCAAGGATATTGCACTTTGCCTTGGCCATCACATCCTCATACTTTTCATTATCATCTGGGTCGACTGGGATAACCACAATTCTCAAGGCGAAGGCCTTGATGCGATGTCTATCTAGAACAGACAGGATCCTGGCCTTCCAGATGTCAAAGTTGGATGCCCCGTCTAGCCTGTCCTGATCCCTCAGTTCGTTCATGGCCATCTCTGCTCTTCTTTTCGACTCCTCTGAGTCTCTACTTCCCTCCTGGAAGTTCTCTCTTCGATTTCCTCTGAGTCTCAATTTCCCTCCTAGAAATCCTTTTGCCAATAGTCGAATCATACCTCTCCGGTCTCCTTTGCTCCTCCAACACTGGTCTGGATTTCTTGGCTAGAAATCCGCCTAGGTAGTGACTCCCTCTACTTTGGTTCTCTCTCGTTAGGTATTGTTCTGCCTTGACAGCAACAACACCCCACCAACTTCACACTCCACAATCTACCCATAGCTTCCTATGCCCCAACAACTGAAGAACTGAGCCTCTAGGCTCTGTGCAATCTCGATAGTGGCTTAATCGCTCCACTAGCCAACTGCATCACTCCTACTTGGCTGAGCAGGATGACGTGGCTCTTCGTGAGCCTCTTCGGCGTTGGCCCCTTCTCTGGCTTGAACTGATGACATAGGCCCTCTGTGTCACCCCTTCTTTGCTGCTTTTTGCTTAGGAACAACTTATGTCACTCGAGACAGTTGTTTCTGCTGCAAATTCTCAGATTCAACTGGTGCCTTCATCTCTTTTGTGATCTGCAACGCTCTGATACCATGTTGAAATTTCTATGTCTAGCCCATTAGAAATTTTCCTGCACTATCTGGTTTATTTCACCTACTTGTTTAATTACTGAACAAGTTATTTATCCTGGAAATCCTTCTACCAATAGTCGAATCATACCTCCCTGGTCTCCTTTGCTCCTGCAACACTGGTCTGGATTTCTTGGCTAGAAATCCGCCTAGGTAGCGACTCCCTCTACTTTGGTTCTCTCCCGTTAGGTACTGTTCTGCCTTGACAGCAACAACACCCCACCAACTTCACACTCCACAATCTACCCATAGCTTCCTATGCCCCAACAACTGAAGAACTGAGCCTCTAGGCTCTGTGCAATCTCGATAGTGGCTTAATCGCTCCACTAGCCAACTGCATCACTCCTACTTGGCTGAGCAGGATGACGTGGCTCTTCGTGAGCCTCTTCGGCGTTGGCGCCTTCTCTGGCTTGAACTGATGACGTAGGCCCTCTGTGTCACCCCTTCTCTGCTACTTTTTTCTTAGGAACAACTTCTGTCACTCGAGACAGTTGTTTCTGCTGCAAATTCTCAGATTCAATTGGTGCCTTCATCTCTTCTGTGATCTGCAACGCTCTGATACCATGTTGAAATTTCTATGTCTAGCCCATTAGAAATTTTCCTGCACTATCTGGTTTATTTCACCTACTTGTTTAATTACTGAACAAGTTATTTATCCATATAAATACTCAAATAAACACAATGCAGTCTCAACCATCTACAATTCATCAACTGAAAGAAATAGACAAACACACAAGGGACACCGTTATTTTTAGACAATCATTCCCAGAAAAACCCAACTTGGGAAAACCGATGCAACAATTTTGAGGGTTTTATTATTAAGCAGATTTTCTTGAGTACAACTGGGTGCCAAATTGCCTCACCCGACAGAGAAATCTATCTGGCAGTAATACCTCTCTTTGGAAGCAGATATTCTGAAAGTCTGCTCCACAAAACTCTCTCCAACGCCTCTTTGAGGCTCTGCGTCAGCCTAAAACCCTCTGTGTCAACCCTCTAATGCTCTGCGCACCCTTTCTGGCCCTCTGCGTCACCTTTGCAGCCTCTGCGTCACTCACGCAGGCCCTCTAGCCTTTTGCACAGTCACTGCTGGCCTTTGCATGGCTCCTGCTGGCTCTGCGTCTACCTCTGCGCTGGTCTTCCGACACTATCTATGCCTCTCTGCTATGCACTTACTGCCCCTCGCTGCAACTCTGATCACTGGTTCGATTTCTCTTAGAAAACCCCGCTCTAGAAAATCGAACTGACTAATCAATTTGGTGTGTTTCCAACTGATCCTCAAGCCTCCTCTTATACTTTTTTTGTTGAGTCTTCAACGGCCAAGACTACATCTCTAATCAACGACTAAGATTAGATTTGGCTTGATCCATTTCATTTAGAACCTTCTAACCCAGTTTTATATTAATATCCATTAATATTTTTATTTTCCTAAGTTTAGACTTAGGAACCCATTAAAAATATTAATTATTTTAATATCTCCTTCACTAGGTAGAATTTCCCCAAACCATTTCTAGGTCTTGGATATCTCATGTGCTTTAGCCTCTCCACCAATTTTCATGGCTAGAGCACATCCGATTCTACCCCAAATCAACATTAGCTTGGTATATATAGTAGTTTGTACATCGTAAATGAACCGACATGACCATATGAATATATGTGTCACTATATATGGTTGACACGAAGATAATTTATTTGAGGCCGACTTGAAGAATTTGATGAAGAGATCGAGTTGATGACTTTGTTGAAGAGGATGACTTGATGGAAGAGTCTTTGCCCAAACAATAAATGACTTTGACAACAACCTAAAGCCTATAATGGAGGCTTGACCTATAATTGACCCAAGTATGAAATCCATGCTTTAACAAGTCAATTTAATAGTAATAAAAATTCTTTTCTCTTTACAAATATATTACATTTGACTTAAATACAATAATGAAGACCAAACCTAGTTACATTCTTCAACTTGGTTTCAAAGCAAAACATCTGTGGTGCTCCCAAGTGGTTGTGGTGCACAATCAAGGGTCTCATGGGTCTCCAACTAGATCAAACATGTCAATTCTCCATCAATAAGGGCTATAATGATGACACATGCCCTACTTGTCTCTTCAGATGAGATAGAACCCCATCTAGGCCCTAGATCAGCTGCCAAGTATCATGTGAAAATATGGGTCGGTTGGGCAACGTGGTGACTGTTCCAAGTACATATCATCTCTATATAGTTGGGGCATGGGCAAGAAAAATGTGGTGCTGAAGAAGCCCATGGTGTGGTAATCAATGCTTTGTTGTGGTGGAGGTCCATCGCTCTCAATGCTCACCCTATAGGTGCCATTATGATCCTCTGGAGGGCTTAGACCCCTGTATAGGGTGACCAAGTCCAAACGGAGACCCACCTACATCCTGTATAAGATCCAATGTGTCTCCTCACCTTCCAATACAACAATCCACTAATGCAATTGAGTATATAAGCTTGCTAACCAGGGGAAAAAGTGGACACTTCATAGTGGCATGCCTTCCAAATGGACTTTAGAGTGTATAGGTGTCACCAAGCTCAACAGGAAATGTTAATAAAGGACCCTATTATGTGGTTTCGACCTCTAAGGGATTAACAAGTCCATGGTACATCCATCAAATGGCAAGTTTCATGTAAAATGATGGTGGAACGAAGTGGGGAAAGAAGGAAGGCTCCAATCCGTATGCAATGGCACAAGGGTAGCTATAGTGAGGTTAGTCCACACATGGGTAAATGGATGTAGGATGGATCAATCGTGGTACATGAGTTACCTCAGCCTTTGTTCCCCCCCTTCTACATATGCCTTTTGCCTTTTATTGATTTTTCTTTCTTTTAATTGCTCAGGGCTCTAGGGAATGAGAGCATGATGTGTATGATAAAGCAATGAATGCCCCCTTAAGTTTAGGTAGTTCATCACCCACTAGGGGTTGGACTTGGGACAATCATGGGTTTATAAATGATGTAGGGGGCTCGCATAGGGGCCCTAGGAACTAGGGTGATGGCCATAATGATAACGGGTAGAGCTCATGCTTGGCTTTTGCCCACGTGCTAAATTCTTATGTCCCGACCATCTTTTGAATTTTGTGGTACATATCCTGTTGTAAGTCGCCAAATTATTCTTTTAACTTTCTTTTTAGTTGCATCAACCTCCGGGGCATCATTCTCGGCCTAACCCAAAGTGTGGACAAGGGGAGGGGGATGCTAACTCCTTGTGGACCTAATGGAAAAATGTGGATCCGGATGGGAAAAGTGTGAACAGGGGTTATAATGAGTGGAGGGGAGTGATATATATGGTATCTAGAAGCAAGACTACGCAACCAAATCAAGGTTTCTTATGCAGTTTCACTCCTAAAGTAGTACCCAATAGAGGAGATCCCACGGGACTAGGATACAAGATTAACCACCAAGTTGGGAGAAGGGAACAAGAGTACATACCAAGCCCGTTCTTTCTGCTCAATCCCCCACACTAATCCATGTCCAAATATGTCGAATAAAAACAAGCATAAACACCCAATTACATAATGAAAAGCCATACCTTCAGTTTTGGAAGGCTCATCTTCAAACATACTATCATAACAAATGGGCAAGGGCACATAATGGCTAGCTTAGGTGGTGGAGAATAGTGGCACATCGAGCTATCCGATGGCTACAAGGGGTTGTTGGCTACCAGATGAAGACAAATCTAGGACAAAATTCTCTTATAGGGGTCATCCATTGGTGGTGGGTAACAGGTTCCAACCCTCTCATGTCTCAAAGGGTGAGACAAATCTCATTTAGGCCTCGGATCAATTACCAAACCATGTGTACAATGCTAAGTCGACTAGGGCACGTTGGTCCAAGTGCATCATCTCATGAATAACGTGGAGCAAAGCGCAAATTGCTGGGGGTGTTGTAGGTGCCCATGGAATGGAATGATGCTCTATAAGTGGTAGGAGTCCCATGGCTCTCAACGCTTCACCTGTAGGGTGTCATAATGCTCCTCTAGTGGACTTGGGGCCCTGTTAAGTTTCCCAATCCATGAAGAAAACCACCTTCTAATCACACATAATGTCCAGGGCTGCATCTTCACCATTAGGTACAGTGATCATTAGTGCATCTAAGCGGACCAAGCTTGTTAGTCAAGGGAAAAATTGACACTTCATACGGGGCTTCCCTTCCGAATTTGGGGCTTTGATCATGTAACATTGTTACCTCCCTAAGTAGGAGTGGCTAATGGATGATCCTATTAGGTGTTTCCATCCTCTAAGGAGAAAGACAAGTCCTTGGTACATCCCTCAATCAATTGGTATCATGTGAATAACGATGGAACGGAAGGGGAATAAAGGGATCTCAAGGCCAAAGGCCATGGTCAAAGGGGTAGATATAATGAGGGAATCCACATCTAGGCATACAGATGTGAGGAGGGAGCATATCTGGATGCATGAGTTACCTCGGCCTCTGTTTTTCCACCCCTCTTATTTCCTTTTGCATTTTCTTGATTTTTCTTTGTATTATTGCTCGAAGCTCTAGGAAATGATAGCATGTTGTGAATGATGTGTAGAAGTGGATCACCCCCTTAAAGGTGGGGCAATTCATTGCTCACCAGGGGTTGGAACATGCAAAGGTTCCTTTTTAATGATGTGATATGGAAGCATTGGCCCAAGGAACTAGGTGATGGCTATAATGATAAGGGGTAGAGCTCATGCTTGGATTTTGCCCACGTGCCAATATTAATGTCTCTCCCATATTTTGCATTTTTTTAATTTTCTTTCTTTTGTTTCTTGCTTGTGGCCATGATATACTTTTTACTTTTCTTTTCGCTACATCAATGTCCCGAGGCAAAGTTTCTAGGCCCAACCCAAATATGTGGACAAGGAGAAGGGGTGTGCTAGAACCTAGTGGACCCACAGTCATGTGGAAATAGAGATGGGAGTTGGAGTATAGGGCTCATAATGTACGAAGGGAAGTGATAAGTATGGAATGGGAAAAATGGGACCACGCTATCTCAATTAGGGTTTCCCAAGTAGTGCCCTTCCTAAAAACATGGGCCATTAGGGTAGGTCCCACTAGACTAGGATTTAAGATTAACCCCCCATTTAAGGCGAGGGAACAAAACCATGGTCAAATCCCTTCCTTCTTCCAACTCACCCATAATCCATGCCAAACGCCCAAATGAAAAACAAGCAGAAGCACCCGATTTCACAATGAATAATATACCTTTTTGATCGGATTTCCCACCTTCTAACATGTGCTCTTGACAAATGGGTGAGGAAACATATGGCTAATGCAAGTGGCAGTGATAAAATGGCACATCAAATCGACTACAAGGTCACTGCTAGGGGTTGTTGGCTGTCGGTTCGAAGAAGATGATTTGCAGAAAAAAATATCCTAGGGGTACCCACACTTGATGGGTTACATGGCCCGCTATCACCACAATCGAAACCCTCTGCTCTTTACTGACTTTAACTGATGGGAGGAGTCCCAGTAGAAAAGAGATCACTTATAATAGGTATTCTAGTGTTAAATTATTAAATGATATCACTAGGAGGGCTTCAAGAAAGACACAATCTTGGTACAAGGGTTTACAAGGAAGCTATTCGCTTTCTATAAATATACCTAGAAATAGAGGCACAAGACCTAGGGTTTCATTGATATGATGAGTGTTGTAGTAACTCTAGGTCAAGGTGAGGAGAAAAGGTTTCTTGTAATGTAATTTAGCTAGGCCAAGGCTCATGAAACCTTCAAGAAAGTTGTTTCCCTCTTAAGGCAAACACCAAGGCCAAGAGAATTTATGGATGAAATTGAATTGGATGTCCACCAAATTGACAGGTTTTGTAGCAAACCCTACCTGCTTGATGTTTAGGCAATCCAATCACCAAAATCTTCTCTTCCTAGAAATTCACACCAAGCCCCAGATTCCTTCTCTAGCTTTGAAAGGACCGAAATTTAGGAGAGAGGATATGGAGAAAAAGTGAGAATGATCACCAATGTTTTGGATTAGTGCCTTGTCCTTTAGGCATATGGAGTTAAGGATGTGTTAGATTAGCTAACCTTATTTCTAAGGAGGTCGAAATTTGATGCCCTAGCAACAAATTTCAAACATTTACCCACTCAATGAAATAATGGAGTTCTATGGGAGAGTTATTAGGAGTTCACCACTAGGACAATTCTTAACATGTCATGTATGAGTAATGAATACAATATTCCTCTAACTAGCATTCAATTAATCTTTAATAAAATTAGGGCACAACTTATCATGCACTAGAATCAATCATTCCATACATTAGACATAGAAAACAAATCTTCAACAATTAAGAGTACTTACAAGACAATGTGCAAGAAACCTATCCATTAATCTAAAGAATGGCTCCAAAGTGTTGATTTGAGATAGCATCGGATGTGCTCTAGCCATGAAAATTGGTGGAGAGGCTAAATCACATGAGATCTCCAAGACCTAGAATCGTTTTGGAAAATTCCATTGGGACAAAGAGTTATTAAAATAATTAATATTTTCAATGGGTTCCTAAGTCTAAACTTAGGAAAATAAAAATATTAATGGGTATTAATAAAGATAAAGATGAGAAGCTTCTAAGAGATAAGGATCAAGTCTATTTTAATCTTAGCCGTTGATTAGAGACTTAATATCGGTCGTTGATTCATCAACAAGAAAAGTATAAAAGAAGACTTGAGGGTCAGTCGGAGATACACTTGAGGGAGACTAGTCAGTTCGATTTTTGGAGCGGGGTTTTCTGAGAAATTCGAACTAGAGGTCTGGATTGCAGTGAGAGGCAACAAGTACATAACAGAGAGGCAGGGATAGTGCCGAAGGACCAACGCAAAGATCAGAGAGGCAGATGCAGAGCCAATCAGAAAGACCCAAAGGCAACTAGATTGCGCAGTGGGTGGAGGGTCTGCGTGGGTGATGCAGAGAGGCCAAGGGCTGACACAGTGAGGCAGAGTGCTGACGCAGAGGGTCTAGGAGCTGTACAGAGGCCAGCGGGACAGATGCTGAGCTTTTAGGGGAAACGTCGAAGGTTACTACTGCCATGTGGTTATCTCTATTGGGTGAGCCAGTTTGGCACCCTAGTTGTACTCAAGAAAAGTTGATTAATAAAATCCTCCTCTACTGCACCAGTTTTCCCGCATTGGGTTTTTCGGGGTCAATTGTCCAAAAATAGATGTGTTGCTGTGTTTGATTCTTGTGCATGTATTTGTTTCTGTATAATGGTGTGAGATCTGCAGTAGAATTTGTTTTAATATTTACTAAAGGGATTTCATAAATAACATATTGGAAAATAAGTAGGTAAATAAATCAGTTGTTGCAGTAACAAAATTTTCACATGGTATCAGAGCAAAGAATCAGAGATAGGAAGGGAAAATCAATTATGGGTCAAGATCATGATGCAGAGGCATCTACATTAGGAGACTTGTGCAAATTTTCAGAAAATTGCACAAGAGATAGAAATTTTGATTTCTATGTTGGCTTCCAGATTGGAAGAAGTTGCTTGTGTAACAAGCTCTACATCATCAGAGGTATGGTATATAGATAGTGGAGCCTCCTAGCATATGATAGGAATCTGGGAATGTTTCTCAGACTATCGGGAGGAAAGGATAATTTTTAGATCACCATGGGGAATAAGGCAAAGTGTAGTCTAGTAGGGAAGGGTACCATAGTTTTTCAAAGCGAAATAGGAGAGCGGTTCCGAGCTACCAATGTGCTGCATGTGCCAAGACTAGGGATGAACTTACATTCCATATCACAATTTCAAAGCTAGGGCTATGACGTTTTCTTCATTAAGGAGAAAGTATACGTCAAACACACGAGTTGGAAAAAGAAAGTGCAGATTGGAATCAGAAGTAACAAGTTGTACAAGTTACAACTAGAATCACCAATGGCACTAATAAGCAGTAATGGAGACAACGATTTGAATGAACTATGGAATAGAAGAATGGGACATTTGCACCATGGGGCTCTAAGAATTCTCAGGAAAATTGTAACAGGAGTTCCAGATCTTAGTATAGCACGAGATGATGTATGCTGAGGATGTGCTCTGGGCAAGTATGCCAAACCAACATTTCCTAGAAGTAAGAACAGGGCCAAGAGTGTGCTAGGATTGATACACTCAGATATCTGGGGACCAATGTCCACTAAAGCTCTTAGTGGTGACGAAGTAATGTCCACTCTAGAAAAACTTGGATTTATTTTCTAAAAACCAAGAACGAGGTTTTTTGTCGATTCAAAGAGTTCAAGGCTCTGGTGGAGAATCTGACAGGAAAGAAAATAAAAGTTTTGCGCTCAGACAATGGTGGAGAATATGTCGATAAAGACTTCACTGATTTTTGCACTAGGGAGGGCATCAGAAGAGAGTGGACAACTCCTTACAATCTGGAGCAGAATGTAGTAGCAGAAAGAAATAACAGGATTACCATGGAAGCAGCTAGGGCCATGATGTATGATCAAAATATGCCAAAATTCCTGTGGGCAGAAGCATGCAGCATGGCAGTCTATGTCCAGAATAGAACTCCTCATAAGGCATTGGGCAAGATTACTCCGGAGAAAGTCTTCACCGGGAAGACACCTGAAGTCAGTCATTTTAGGGTATTTGGGAGTTTAGCATATTGCCGTATACCCAAGAAGAAGAGGAAGAAGTTGGATCAAACTACAAAGAAAGGATATCTAGTGGGATATAGTGGGAACGTTAAGGCATATAGAATCTATCTTCCAGGGAGCAGGGAAGTAGTAGTTCGACGAGATGTGAAGTTCATGGAAGATAGGGTCTTCAGAAAATCTCGAGAAATGCCTTCTGAGGAGCAGTCAAAAGATGAGTCGTTGGTCAAACCACTTCAACTAGCGGAAGCCAAGAGTTCTCCTTCAGAACAGGAAGAATCACAAGAAGAGGAGGAGCTAATAGATGCACCTGCTACCAGAGGAAGAACGAGCCGGGAACTCCGACAGATTCTATGGGATGCAGAAGATTTAATCGATGCACCGAGAAATAATAAAAGGGAGCGAAAACAGCCAGATAGGTACAGGCCTTAGTAGCTCAGGATGGGGAGCCTTCCAATTTTCAGGAAGCTGCTCAACATCAAGTTAGGATGGATGCAATGGTAGAGGAGTACAACTCTATAATGGTGAATGATGTCTGAGAAGTAGTGCCTAGGCCTCAGAACAGATCAATGGTAGGTTCGAGATGGATCTACAAGATTAAACACGCTGCAAATGACAGTGTGGAAAAGTACAAAGCCAGGTTTGTGGCTAAGGGGTATGCTCAGAAGGTAGGAATAGACTATGAAGAGACCTTCGCCCTAGTTGCCAGATATACATCTATTAGAACTGTGATATCTCTTGCAACACAGATGGGATGGGAGTTTCATTAGATGGATGTCAAAACAACATTCTTGAACAGAGTGATAGAAGAGGAAGTATACATTGAACAGTCAAAAGGCTTTGAGACACATGAGAAGAAATCTCATGTATGCAGATTGAAGAAATCCTTGTATGGGCTCAAACAGGGACCTACAGCATGATATGGTCGAATTGAAAGCTACTTGCAGAAGATGGGGTTTGTCAAGAGTGACGCAGATCCAAATCTCTACTATCTGGTTGTAGAGAATGAGCCTCTAATCCTAGCATTATATGTGGATGATCTCTTCCTAACAGGATCATCCAGGCTCATCGAGGATTGCAAGAAGAATCTAGCCACAGAATTCAACATGAAGGATTTGGGACAAGTGCATTATTTCCTGGGGTTTGAAGTTTGGCAGCAGAAGGGGGAGGTCTTCCTTGGACAAGGGAGATATGCTACAGAAATTTTGAAGAGATTCAAGATGCAAGACTGTAGGCCTATGGCTACTCCAATGGTCCCTGATGTATCTGGTCAATACCAAGCCAGACATTTGTTACGTTGTCAACACCCTCAGTCAGTTCATGGTGGAATCGAAGAGGGCGCACTGGGTAGCAGCCAAACATGTTCTCAGATATATGCAGGGAACAATTGAGTATGGACTCTTATACACCAGAAGCAATGATATCATATTGAGTGGGTTTACTAATGCAGATTGGGCTGGAAGTTCAGTAGATCGGAAAAGTACCTCTGGGTATTGTTTCAACATTGGATCGGGGATGACCTCCTGGTGCAGTAGGAAACAGAAATCCGTAGCTCTGAGCTTAGCTGAAGTAGAATATATGGCCGCTAACACAGCTTTGTGCGAAGCCATATGGCTTAGAAAATTGCTTGTGAACCTATTCAGAAGAAGGATGGAGGTGATCAGGATCATGTGTGACAATCAAAGTTGCATCAAGCTTTCTAAGAATCCAGTATTTCACGATTGGTCAAAGCACATTGATATTCAGTGTCACTTAGTCAGAGATTGTGTCCAACGAGGAGCTGTGCAATTGAGCTACACTCCTACAGGAGAACAAGTGGCGGACATCCTTAGCAAGGCCCTTGGAAGAACCAAGTTTGCTTATTTTAGGGACAAGATGGTGATGGTAAAGAATCCATTTCAATAGCAGAAATGGATAAGTGTTAGGTGTTGTAGTGGTATGAGCAACATGATGCAACATTTGAGAGAGAGTTGCAATGCAGATGCAGTGTTGGGAAGAAGGACCAGCAGCAGCACGGATGAAGATGGAGGTGTAGTACAGATGTAGCAGTGGCAGTGGTAGAGCCATGGGCAACAATACATGAGGCATCAATGCAGAGGATGTTGGGCAGCAGGCCAAGCATCAACATAGGTATCAATGCAGGATGATCTGGGTGATGTTTAGTGGTGGAGCATTACTAGAGCACATTCCTTGGTAAGAGGGAGTGTTGATTTGAGGTAGCATCGGACATGCTCTAGCCACAAAAATTGGTGGAGAGGCTAAAGCACATGAGATATCCAAGACCCAGAAATCGTTTTGGAAAATTCTATCCGAACAAGGAGTTATTACAATAAGTAATATTTTTAATGAGTTCCTAAGTCTAAACTTAGGAAAATAAAAATATTAATGGGTATTAATAAAGATAAGGATGAGAAGCTTCTAAGAGATAAGGATCAAGTCTATTTTAATCTTAGCCATTGATTAGGGACTTAATCTCGGTCGTTGATTCATTAACAAGAGAAGTATAAGAGAAGACTTGAGCGTCAGTTGGAGATACACCTGAGGGAGACCAGTGAGTTCGATTTCTGGAGCGGGATTTGCTAAGAAATTCGAACTAGAGGTTTGGATTGCAGTGAGAGGCAACAAGTACATAACGGAGAGGCAGGGATAGTGTCGGAGGACTAGCACAGAGATTAGAGAGGCAGACACAGAGCCAATCTGAAAGACGCAGAAGAAGTTGGATTGCGCAGTCGCTGGAGGGCCTGCATGGGTGACGCAGAGAGGCCAAGTGCTGACGTAGTGAGGCACAGTGCTGAAGTAGAGGCTCTGGGAGCTGTACAGAGGCCAGCTGGACTGATGCTGAGCTTAGGGGAAGCACCGAAGGTTTTTATGGTATTACTGTCGTGTGGTTATCTTTGTTGGGTGTGCCAGTTTGGCACCCTAGTTGTACTCAAGAAAAGTTGATTATTAAAATCCTCCTCTGCTGCACCAGTTTTCCCACATTGGGTTTTTTCGGGGACAATTGTCCAAAAATAATTGTGTTGATGTGTTTGATTCTTGTGCATGTATTTGTTTCTAGATAATGGTGTGAGATTTGCAGTAGAATTTGTTTTAATATTTACTGAAGGGATTTCGTAAATAACTTATTGGAAAATAAGTAGGTAAAATAAGTCAGTTGCTACAGTAACAAAATTTTCACACAAAGAATATCCAAACATCAGATCCAAACATCAAAATGCATCCAAGTTTCAATATAGTCCACAAAAGGGCAAGTGTGAGTTCCTCTATGAGGCTGAAATTCCAAGTGTGATGATTATTTGATTCAAATGAGACTCACTTCTACTTATATGAAGAGGTCAAAATGCTATTTAGCCTATAATCCCCTAAATAGTCATAAAATAATGTGCAACATAAGCATAGGTTGCAAGCTGACCTAGTAGCCTTTGTGAACTTAGATTTATCTCCATAAACAAAAACTAAAATGATGACATCATGTTAACGTATGCTTTCTTAGGGAAAGCATTGAGCTCCTTAAGTGCCATGAAAAGTGTAGAGGGGCTCTATAATCATAATCTAGGGTTTGGCCCCTATATCTCTCTGAAAATCATCCTATAGACCCCAAATGTGGGTTTGGGGCACAAAATTGGGTCTCATGGGTCTCCAAGTGGTGAATAAGCCTAATTGTGCCCCAACTTTGAGGGCACTGAAGGTGGTGCTAGCCCTTCCATGTCTCAAGGTATGAGACAAACCTCATCTAGGCCCTAGATCAAATACCAAACCATGTGATTATTGCTAAGTTGGCTGGGGGCACGCTGGTCCAGGTGCATCATCCCATGAATAAAGCGAATGCAGAAATGTTGTGGGTGTTGAAGGTGCCCATGGCTAAGAATGATGCTCTATAACTATCCGGAGTCCCATGGATCTCAATGCAACACACATGGGTGTCAATATGTCCCTCTTAGAGGGCTTGGACCCCAGTTAAGCTGCCCAAACCTATAGATGGAACCACCTGCCAGTCACACACAATATCCAGTGTTGCAACTTTCATCATCGGGTACATTAATCATTATTGCATCTAAGTGAACCAAGCTTGAAATAAATGGGCATAATAACACTTCATATGTGGCTTCTCTTTCAAAATTGGGGCCTTGGTCACGTAATGGTGTTACCTCCCTAGGTAGGAATGGTTAATGGATGACCCTATTAGGTGTTCTCTACCCCGAAATGGAAGTGACATGTCCCTAGTCCACCCTTCAATCGATAGGTGCCATGTGAATAATGATGGATGGAGGGGAAAGAAATCCATGGCCAAGTGCCATGGTCAAAGGGACTAGCTATGATGGAATACCTCATCTTGGGTGCATAGATGTGAGGAGGGGGCAATCGTGGATGCATGTGTTACCTCAGCCTTTATTTTTCCACCCCTCTATATTGCCTTTTACTTTTTGTTGATTTTTTCCTTGTATTGCAACTCGTAGCTCGAGGAATGAGAGCTTGCTTTGTATGATGTATAGCAGTTATTAACCCTTTTGGATGGGGCAGTTCATTGCCCATCAAGGGTTGAGACATGTAAGGGTTCCTTGTCTACTATGATATAGGGAAACATTGGCCTAGGAACTGAGTGATGGCCATATGATAGAGGTAGAGCTGATGCTTTTCTTTTGTCTATGTGCTAATTTGTATGTCTTGACCATCTTTTACATTCTAATTTTTCTTTTGTTTTTCTTGTGGCCATCATATGTTATTTCTTTTTCTTCAAGTTGCATCAACCTCCCATGGTGCATTTCCAGGCCCTACATAGGTGTGAGGATGTGTGGATGCCAAATCCCAATGAACCAATGGTCAGTTGAACTCGAATAAGGGAGGTAGAATAGGGGCTTGTAATGTAAGATGGAAAGTGGTAAGTATGGAATAGGGATAGATGGGACTACACTATCTCAATCATGGCTTCCCAAGTAGTGCCCCTTCCTAAATCCATTGGCCATTAAGGGAGGTCCCACTAGACTAGGATTGAAAATGAATCTCCCATTTGATTGTCATGTGGAGATCAAGGCAGTGGCTCCTTGGGAATTGCATGAGGTTAATATTGATGCATTTTGCATATTGAAGAAGGAAAGTGGGATATTGATCGTTTTGACAATGATCTGATATATGAAACTAATGATGATCTTGTCTTTCTTTCATCCCCTTGATCATATCACTCCCCGTGTGTCCTTGAGGGCACCAACGAGCGTGATACACCTAAGGTTGTTCTTCATCGAAAATTCATGAGCTTGATTATGGAAATCTCCATTTTTTGTTTGGAAGAGAGGATCCAATGGCTCAAGTTGGATCCATTTTCCTCATCCATGACTTCTTTTTATAATGCATGGTCCCCTTATTTCCCACCTCCCACCCTTGCCATGCATCTAGAATATCTCGCAAAGGAAGATGTGATATTTTTCTACCTTGTTTCACTAAGCTCATATGGATGGGAAGTGTTTTAATAGTGATCCAATAATACACTAGTTACATTGGGTGTATGATTACACTTAGCTCATGTATTGGATGCTAGAAATGCATGATAGTGTAGGTGCATTGCATGCTCCTTTCACATAGATATTATCATCATATCATGTTCTCATACCAGGTTAAATTGCATGTAGATTAAACTTGCATTTAGAATAGATACAATTTTCTGTATGGATTATTACTTTTCATGAAAAATATGGGTGATTACAGTATGCCCAGTGCACATGCTCCCAAACAATTGTATTGTAGTATGTAGGTTGCGGATCTACAGTCTTAGGAGATTGCTAGAGTTTTCATGAACTCCCCGTTCAAGTAAATATAGATCATGCGCTCTATAGTGAGTTCATGTCCCAGTTGGAGCCATATGTTACCCACCAAATGTGGGTGACCCTTTCAGAGAAATTATTCTCCAATTCATCTCTTCTAGCCAACAGCCAGCAGCCCCTGACAAGCACCTTGTAGCCAATGTGACATGCCATTCATATCTCTGCCAACTGCATTAGTCATATGTATCCTTGCCCATTTGTCAAGAGCACATGTTGGAAGGTGGGCTTCTAATCAAAAGGTACTTTATTCATTTTGCAACGGGTGCTTATGCTTGTTTGTATTTGGGCATGGATTATGGGGTAACTTGGAAGAAAAAAGTGTCTTGGACATAGTTTTTTCCCTCACCTTAGATGGGGGGTTAATTTTCAATCCTAATCTAGTGGGACCTCCCCTAATGGTCAATGTCTTTAGGAAGGGGCACTACTTGGGAAGCCATGATTGAGATAATGTAGCCCCATCTATCCCTATTCTATACTTACAACTTTCCATTTTACATTACAAGCCCCTATTCCACCTCCCTTTTTGGGTTCAACTAAACGTTGGTTCATTGGGATTTGGCATCCACACATCCTCATACCTGGGTAGGGCCTAGAAATGCACCTTGAAAGGTTGATGTAGCTAAAATAAAAAGAAAATGGCATATGACAACCACAAGAAAAAATGCATACAAATTATCACGTAGGTAAAAGCCAAGCATGAGCTCTACCTCTATCATATGTCCATCACCCAGTTCCTAGGCCAATGTTTCCCTATCTCATAGTAGAAAATCAACCCTTGCATGTCCCAACACTGATGGGTGATAAAATTTCCCATCCAAAGGGGGTAATAACTGTTATACATCATAGAAAGCAACCTCTCATTCCTCGAGCTATGAGCAATAATACAAGGAAAAATCAAGAAAAAGTAAAAGGAAATATATATGGCTGGAAAAATAAAGGCTGAGGTAATTCATGCATCCATGATTGCTCCCTCCTCACATTTATGCACCTAGGATGACGTATTCCATCATAGTTGGTCCCTTTAACCATGGCACTTAGCTGTGGAGTTCTTTCCCCTTCGTTCCATCATTATTCACATGGCACCTATTAATTGAAGGGTGGACCAGGAACATGTCACTTCCCTTTGGGGGTAGAGAACACCTAATGGGATCGCCTATTAACCACTCCTACCTAGGAAGGTGACACCATTATGTGACCAAGGCCCCAATTTTGGAAGAGAAGCCACATATGAAGTGTTATTATGCCTATTTCTGTCAAGCTTGGTTTACTTAGATGCAATAATGATTAATGTACCTGATGATGAAAGTTGTAGCACTCCATATTGAATGTAACTGGTAGGTGGTTCAAGCTATAGCTTTGGGCAACTTAACTGGGATACAGGTCCTCTAGAAGGACATACTGTCACCCATAGGTGATGTGTTGAGAGCCACTGAACTCCAAACAATTATATAACATCATTCATAGCCATGGGCACCTTCAACACCCAAAACGTTCATGCATTCGCTTTATTATTCATGGGATAATGCACCTAGACCAACTTGCCCCCAACTGGCTTAGCAGTGATCACGTGGTTTGGCAGTTGATCTAGGGCCCAGATGAGATTTTCCTCATACCTTGAGACATGGGATGGCTAGCACCATCTTCAGTGCCCTCAATGTTGAGGCAAAATTAGGCCTATTCACCACTTGGAGACCCATGAGACCCAATTTTATGCGCCAAACCCAAATTTGGTGTCTACAGGATGATTTTTAGAGAGATATAGGGTCAACCCCTAGATTATTATTTTAGATCCCCTCTACACTTGTCGTGGCACTTAAGGAGCTCAAAGCTTGCCCTAAGCAAGCATGTGTTAGCATGACATCATCATTTTGGTTTGCATTTATGGAGATAAATCTCAGTTCACAAAGGCTAGTATGTCAACTTGTGACCTAGGCTTATGTTGCACATTATTTTATATTTATTTAGGGGAATATAGGCTAAACAACATTTTCACCTCCTCATATAAGTAAAAGAGAGTCTCATTTGAATTAAAACATCATGACACTCGAAATTTCGGCCTTGTAGAGGAGCTCACACTTACTTTTTTGGGGATGATATTAGATCTTGGATGCATTTTGATGTTTGGAGCAATATTTTGGATATTCTTTCGAGCCATTCTTTGGATTTATGGATGGATTTATAGCACATTGGCTTTATGGATGGATTTATAGCACATTGTCTTGTAAGTACTCTTAATTGTTGAAGATCTATTTTCTATTGTCTAATGTATGGAATGATTGATTCTAGTGCATTCAAATTTGTGCCCTAAATTTATTGAAGATTAATTGAATGCTAGCTAGATGAATATTGCATGCATTACTCATACATGACATGTTAAGAATTGTCCCAGTGGTGAAATTCTAGTAGCTCACCCATAAAACTCCATTATTTCATTGAGTGGGTGGGTAAATACTTGAAATTTGTTGCTAGGGCATCAAATTTCAGGTTAACTAATCTAACACATCCTTGAATCCATGTGCCTAAAGGACAAGGAACTAATCCAAAACATTTGTGATCATTCTCATTTGTTCTCCATATTCTCTCTCTCCTAAATTTTGGTCCTTTTAAGGCTAGAGAAGGAATCTAGGGCTTGGTGCAAATTTCTAGGAAGGGAGGATTTTGGTGGTTGGAAAGCCTAAAAATCAAGTAGGTAGGGTTTTCCACAAAACCTATCAATTTGTTGGGCATCCACATCAATTTCATCCATAAATTTTGTTGCCCTAGGTGCTTTCCCTATGAGGAGAACCCTAGTTTTTCTTCTGACTACTTAAGGACTGTTGACCACTACGTGTCAATGACCCATAGCAGTACACCCCATTTTTCACAAAAGGGATAGCACCTGATCGACGTGTCTGTGTCGTTTAGCTATAATCATCGGCCTGATTATCATGTTATAATGTAAATCCATTCTGCATGTGTATAATGTAAATAATCTCAGCATATCCGTGTCGTGTATGTAATTGCCTAGGTAAACCTACTTTTTTGGTGATGATCTACATTCCGAGAGGTTTTTTGTCTCACTGATCCATTCTCGAATGGTCAGTAGGGTTTTCCCTTAGCCTTACCCCAAAGCCGGAATAGATTTTGTCACTAGGATTTTAGGCAAGTCCTAGTGTTCTAGATCGAGTCTATGTAAAAGTGATTTGGGAATAATCTTGACTATTTGGTTAGGTTATTTTATTAAAAATTGTTTGGTTTGCTGGATTATATTTGTGTCGCCGAAATGGGTAGTCTGTGAGGGTCTTTGACAAATGGGGTTTTCCCCTTGAAATGTAAAAAAATATGAAAATCATGATGTAAATTGTCTTGAGGGTTGGAAAAATAATTTATCCCCTCATAGGTTAATTAATTAAATTTTCTAGCCAAAATTTAATTAAAATCCTAAGACAAAAATTTAATTATTTCTAGGTCTTAGATAAATTTAAATTCTCCAAAGGCAAAATTCGTCGGTCCTTTAAAATTCAAATTTTAAAAGGTCACGAGATTAAGTTAAATGAATTATTTTGCTAAACTTTAAGCCTTTGGTCCTTGGGGTTTAAATCAAAGTCAAATTTTTGAGGAAATTAACTCAAAATTTTTATTTTTGAGTTATTTAAAATGCATTTAATTGAAAAACTTGAATTTCCTCAAGAATTTAAAATTTCAATGGGTGAGATTAAAAGAAATTTAATCTTCGTCAATGGTCGAGATTGATTTGACGAGAATCACTCAAACTAGCCGTTGGAGGACTTATCTTTAAATAGGAGGTCATTTGTCAGTCAATTCATCCGATCTTTGAATCGCGTACACTGTTTTAATTTCTACTTAATATTATGTGAAAACTATCAATCAATAGCTCTCTTAGAATAATCTGAATATAGGTATCTTATTCAGTTTTTTGGATCTAGGGTAACATTTTTAATTTTTATTGAAGTATAAAGTATCTCTATTTCTTCATAATTTTATTATTGTTCTATTTCTCTACTTGATTTGATGGTTGATTTAGTATTGGCAGAAGATCTCTTAGGCTCTCATTGAGCGTTTGGGGATAGTCTTCGGTTGGACCAACCAACTCTCAACACATATTTTCTGAAGAGCCTACTTCATATAAGCCTCAGGATTTATCTAATGATAATCTTTTTTCTGCAAGGTGTTTTTGGGCTAGTACCTCTCTAAAATTTCAAAATCTTTTAAATATTTTGTGGAAATTTTGATAGATCTGGCAATTTCAAAATCTTTTAAATATTTTGTGGAAATTTTGATAGATCTGGCTATTAAGAGTATTAGATCATCGGATCTGGGAGCGGAGTTGGACTCATACTTCCCAGATCTAATAGATCTGTAAATTATTTGTATGGATCTATAAACTATTTGTATAGATAAGTTATTTACTTGTGTAGATTTGAAATTTTGTAACATAATTTTGAATTTTAACACTTGGGTTTGGGGATTTTCTTTATTTTTGTACATATTGGGTATTGGGTTTTTCTCTTTTCACTTGTGCAGAAATACATTTGAGAAATCAGCCAAAAAAATCTTCATATCTGAGCTAGATCTAGACCCTGGAGAGCAAGATTTGGGCTCAAAGATTGTTTGCAGGAATAAACCTGAGAAATCAGCCAAGAAAATCTTCAGATCTGAGATCGATCTAGACCCTGGAGGGCAAGATCTGGGCTCAAAGATTGTTTGTAGGAATAGATCTGAAAAATCAGCCAAGAAAATCTTCAGATCTGAGCTAGATCTAGACCCTGGAAGACAAGATCTAGGCTCAAAGATTGTTTGCAAGAATAGATTTGGGAAATCAGCCAAGTAAATTTTTAGATCTGAGATTTTTTCAAGCAGATCTGGGGGTTTTGAGACAAACCTAGGCCCTGGAGGGCAATATCTTGCCCCAAACGTTTTTGAAAGGTCGGCCATTAAAGATTTTGCAATAAATTTCAAAATCTGAAGCAAATAAAAAAAATTTAGAACAAGGATTTCAAGTTTTGGGGCTCCTAAGCCCAGATCTGTCTTCTCTTAGCCCAACGCTAGTTCTATTGGGCCTAATGCTAGCTCTCATTGGCCCTAGATTCTCCTTGCTCCATTTCTGATTTGAATATTTGATGTTCTAAAGCTAATCATAGGTGGGTTTTTGCAAAAAATTTGGTAAAAAATTGTGTTTCAGGTATTGAAATTTTTTTGGCAACTTGGGCAAGTGATCTTCAAGGCCTAGGGCCTAAGGGTTTGATCTCTAAACCATCTTTTTCCTCATTGTTTGCTACAACAGTCATATACCTTTCTAATAGTGGTGAAAAACACATCTAAATGGTTTGAAATTAACTAAAAAAAATTGCTAAATACATTAATAAGTCATTTATGTTTGATGTGTATCAAAAATTTGGCCTAGATCTACATTTTGGGTGACTGCTATCTCTGAATAATTCTATTTCTAAAGTTTGAAATATAAGAAGTGGCAAAATTCATGTGGGTTAGCCTAAAATCAGTTCCTAAGTTGTTTAATACATTAAGGAATTAATTTCTTGAGTTGGACATTTATCATTAGACTTATTTCATGTTTTAATTGTTGGTTTTAATAAGTATATCAGATCTGATATAATTCTGGAAATCACATCATAACAGATTGAAAAAAAATTATAATTCATATGGGCAAGTTTGGAAAAATTTTAGTAAAATTTTGGCATAAAGATATCATTGATAGCTTAGTGTGTTCATTGTCATATTGTGTTGTTATAAAAAATTTCTTGCTGCTCTCCTAAAAACTAATTTCTGAAAATTAAGTACTCTGTCATGGAATTGTGATAAAATGCATATCTTTTGTTTCATAAACTGAGTATTTTTTTAGCATCTGTTGACATTGATTGCAAAGAAGTTTTTGTTCTCTTGAGCTATAATTGTATCAAAAATATTTGAAATAAGCTTGTGGTTTAATTGTAATATATTTAGGGGTTTATTTTTAAATCTTCATCCAATAAAGCGAGCAATTTATTTTAGTGATTAATGGCTTTTGCTACACAAGTGTTTCTAATCCTTGGGTCTAACTTCTTCTCATCATCTGGTGCATTTGCATATAAGTTAGTTTTGCATAAATAAAATTTACTTCCAAGCATAAGCTTGGTCGATAGAGAGATAGGTATCCATCCATATTTGCTTAAGAAACCTGCTTTTAATAGTACTTAAAACGGTGACCTTGCCAGTCGTCAAAGCCACAACTTTCTGCAGTGCCGGAGGCACTGGGTATGTTAGATTTTCAGGAGAGGTATTGTTAATCACACCTTAGTGCACTTCACCTTATCTTCTTTCTACCAATTACTACGAAATTAGGCTCAATATAGAAATGATCGAAGGGTTAAAACTTAGATAGGAATTTAACTAAAATTAACCAAGATTCTTGCATCTCATTTTAGCTTTAGGATCTGCACTTCATATAAGATAGTCATTCATCCAAGCAGCAGTTGCTAATCGATTACTTGGTCTTAATTTCCCTAGCAAGATCGTTAACTCCATAAGGCACTAGTATCAATCGTTTAAAATCTAATCAAATCCTATAAATCTTGCTAAATCTAAATCAAGTACTTGGTCGCTTCACTGTGTCTCCCGAACTAGCTAGTTTCCAACTAGTTCTCCTTCATTCCATTTTCATAGGGTCTACCCCCCTTAGCCTGTTGTAGGGAGACAGCTTAAACAGAGAGATTGGGGATTAGGGTGACATCCCTCGATCTAAGTCGTTGTTGCGGTGCCTAGACATTCTGTGCAACAACATATTTTGACGCTGTTACCGGGGACATTTTAATTCAATGACGCCAAAAAATGTTGTCGCACGGAATGTCTAAGCACCGCGACAACGACTCAGATCGGGGGTTGTCACCCTGATCCCCAATCTCTCCATTTAAGATGTCTCCCTACAACAAGCTAAGGGGGTAGACCCTATGGAAAAATGGAATGAAGAAGAACTAGTTGGGAACCAACCAGTTCGGGAGACACAGCGAAGCGATCAAGTACTTAATTAAGATTTAGCAAGACTTATAGGATTTGATTAGATTTAAAACAATTGATACGAGTGCCTTATGGAGTCAACAATCTTGCTAGGGAAATTAAGAACAAGTAATCGATTAGCAGCTACTTCTCAGATGAATGACTATCTTATATGAAATGCAGATCCTAAAGCTAATGTGAGATGCAAGAATCTTGGTTAATTTTAGTTAAATGCCTACTTAAATGTGAATCCTTCGATCCTTTCTGTGTTGAGCTTGATTTTGTAGTAATTGGCAGAGAGAAGATAAGGCGAAGCACACTAAGATGTGATTAACATATCTCTCCTGAAAATCTAACATAACCAGTGCCTTCAGCGCTACAGAGAGTTGTGGCTCTGATGACTGCAAGGTTACCGTTTTAAGTACTATTAAAAGCAGGTTTCTCAAGCAAAGAGGGATGGACATCTATGTCTCTATCGACAAATTTATGCTTGGAAGTAAATTTTAGTTATGCATAACTAACTTAATATGAAAACGCGCGAGATGATTAGAAGATGAGATGAAGTTAGATTCAAGGATGAAAAGTGCTTATGCTACGATCTGATTTAGAGTTATATATCAAAGCCATTAATTGTCAAAATGAATGTTCACTTCACTACACAAAGATTGAAAGATAAACTTCTTAGCAATATCATAATTAGACCACAAGATTACTTCAAATCAAAGATATATCAAAGCCCTTAATTGTCAAAATGAATGTTCACTTCACTAGACAAAGATTGAAAAATAAACTTCTTAGCAATATCATAATTAGACCACAAGCTTACTTCAAATCTTCTAGATTCTTTCAAATGCAATCAGAGCTTAAAGAGAACAAAAGCGTCTTCACAAATTAATATCAGATGCTCGAAAAATACTTAATTTATGAAACAAAAGATATGCATTTTATCACAATTCCATGACAGAGTACTTAATTTTCAGAAATTAGTTTTTTAGGACAGCAATAAGAAAAACTTTATGACAGCAGCAATATGACAATGAAAACAATAAGCTATTAATGATATCTTTATGCCAAAAATTTACCAAAAATTTTCCAAAATTGCCCACATGAATTATCAAAAAATTTCAGCCTGTTATGATGTGATTTCCATAATTATATCAGATCTAATATACTTATCACAGCCAGCAATTAAAACATGAAATAAGCCTAATGATGAATGCCCAACTCTAGAAATTAATTCCTTAATGTATTAGACAACTTAAGAACTGATTTTAGGCTAACCCACATGAAATTTTGTCACTGTTATATTTCAGACTTCAGAAACAGAATTATTTAGAGATAACAGTCACGTAAAATGTAGATCTAGGCCAAATTTTTGATACACATCAAATATAAATGACTTATTAATGTATTTAACAATTTTTTTAGTTAATTTCAAACCACTTAGATGTGTTTTTCACCACTATTAGAAAGGTATATGGTTGTTGTAGCAAACAGTGAGGAAAACGATGGTTTAGAGATCAAACCCTTAGGCCCTATGCCTTGAAGATCACTTGCCCAAGTTGCCAAAAAAAAATTCAATACCTGAAACAAAAAATTTTACCAAATTTTCTGCAAAACCCACCAATGATTAGCGTCAGAGAATCAAAGATTGTTTGCAAGAATAGATCTAGGAAATCAGCGAAGTAAATCTTCAAATCTGAGATTTTTTCAAGCAGATCTGGGGGTTTTGAGACAGATCTAGGCCCTGGAGGGCAATATCTTGTCCCAAATATTTTTGCAAGGCCAACCATTAAAGATTTTTCTATAAATCTGAAGATCTGAAGCAAAATAATTTTTTTCAGAATGAGGGCTTCAAGTTTTGGGGCTCCTAAGCCCAGATCTGTCTTCTCCTAGCCCAATGCTAGTTCTATTGGGCCTAGTGCCAGCTCTCATTGGCCCTAGATTCCCCTTGCTTCATTTCTTATTTGAATATTTGATTTTCTGAAGCTAATCATAGGCAGGATTTTGCAAAAAATTTGGTAAAAAATTGTGTTTCAGGTATTGAAATTTTTTTGGCAACTTGGGCAAGTGATCTTCAAGGCCTAAGGCCTAAGGGTTTGATCTCTAAACCATCATTTTCCTCACTGTTTGCTACAACAGTCATATACCTTTTTAATATTGGTGAAAAACACATCTAAGTGGTTTCAAATTAACTATAAAACATTGCTAAATACATTAATAAGTCATTTACGTTTGATGTGTATCAAAAATTTGGCCTAGATCTGCATTTTTACGTTTGATGTGTATCTCTAAATAACTTTTTTTCTGAAGTCTAAAATATAACAGTGGCAAAATGTCATGTGCATTAGCCTAAAATCAATTCCTAAGTTGTCTAATACATTAAGGAATTAATTTTTTGAGTTGGGCATTCATCATTAGGCTTATTTCATGTTGTAATTGTTGGTTGTAATAAGTATATCAGATTTGATATAATTTTGGAAATCACATCATAACAGGATGAAATTTTTTGATAATTCATGTGGGCAAGTTTGGAAAAATTTCGGTAAATTTTTTGCATAAAGATATCATTGATAGCTTATTGTGTTCATTGTCATATTGTTGCTGTCATAAAGTTTTTCTTACTGCTGTCCTTAAAACTAATTTCTGAAAATTAAGTACTCTGTCATGGAATTGTGATAAAATGCAAATCTTTTGTTTCATAAACTGAGTATTTTTCGAGCATCTTATATTAATTTGTGAAGACGCTTTTGTTCCTTTTGAGCTATAATTGCATTTGAAAGAATCTAGAAGATTTGAAGTAAGCTTGTGGTCTAATTATGATATTGCTAAGAAGTTTATCTTTCAATCTTTGTCTAGTGATGTGAACATTCATTTTGACAATTAAGGGCTTTGATATATAACTCTGATTTGAAGTAAGCTTGTGGTCTAATTATGATATCGCTGATAAGTTTATCTTTCAATCTTTGTCTAGTGAAGTGAACATTCATTTTGACAATTAAGGGCTTTGATATATAACTCTGAATCAGATCATAGCATAAGTACTTTTCATCCTTGAATCGAACTTCATCTCATCTTCTAATCATCTTGTGCGTTTGCATATTAAGTTAGTTTTGCATAACTAAAATTTACTTCCAAGCATAAGCTTGGTCGATAAAGACATAGATATCCATCCATCTTTGCTTGAGAAGCCTGCTTTTAATAGTACTTAAAACAATGACCTTGCAGTCGTCAGAGCCACAATTCTCTGCAGTGCCAGAGACAACGGGTATGTTAGATTTTCAGGAGAAGTATTGTTAATCACACCTTAGTGTGCTTCGCCTTATCTTCTCTCTACCAATTACTACGAAATCAAACTCAACACAGAAAGGATCGAAGGATTCACATTTAAGTAGGCATTTAACTAAAATTAACTAAGATTATTGCATCTCACATTAGCTTTAGGATCTACATTTCATATAAGACAGTCATTCATCTGAGCAATAGTTGCTAATCAATTTCTTGGTCTTAATTTCCCTAGCAAGATCGTTGACTCCATAAGGCACTGGTATCAATCATTTAAAATCTAATCAAATCCTATAAGTCTTGCTAATCTTAATCAGGTACTTGATCTCTTCACTGTGTCTCCCGAGCTGGTTGGTTCCCAACTAGTTCTTCTTCATTCCATTTTTCCATAGGGTCTACCCCCCTTAACCTGCTTTAGGGAGACAACTTAAACGGAGAGATTGGGGATCAGAGTGACAGCCCTCGATCTGAGTCGTTGTCGTGGTACCTAGACATTTCGCAACAAGGACATTCTTGAAGGTTTCATGAACCTTGTCCTAGCTAAATTACATTATAAGAAACCTTTTCTCTTCGCCTTGTCCTAGAGTTACTGTAACACTAGTCAAATCAATCAAACCCTAGGTCTTATGCCTCTATTTCTATGTATCTTCATAGAAATCAAATTGCTTCCTTGTAAAGCCTTGTACCAATATTATGTCTTTCTTCAAGAACTCCTAGTGAGATAATTTTAATACTTTAACCCTAGAATACCTATTATAAGTGATCTCTTTTCTATCGGGACTCCTCCTATCAGTGAAAGTCCGTAAAAAGTAGGGGGTTTTCGCTGTGGTGATAGTGGGCCACTACCTGATTGTTGCTTCTTGGTCTAGTTTATACTTGTAGGATTTCCCTCTCCAAGGCCTACTAGATTTTGCGGCAACATTTTTGGCGCCATTGCCAGGGAGGAAGGGAGTTTATCTTCCCCTAAATTGAAGCTTCTAGGCTTCTCTCCATTTGAGGAGGTGGTTTCTCTGATGACAAGATAGATCCTCTTCTTGCAACTCCTAAATTGCTCAGTTTTGAGTATCTTGTGAATGAGCATGAAGAAAACATAGCTCCAAGGACTAGAGTTGCTTCTAGAAGGGGTGAGCATACTCCATCCCCTACTAAGCAACCTCTATTTCTTGATACCAACCCTAATCCTACTCCTAACCCTAATCCCAATCTCAACATTCCCATGGCTAAGAGGTGGAACATTGCATCCTTGAAACCCTTGAACTTTGCTAGCTTTTCTGGAGCCTCTCATCAATTACCTAAGAAACAACTTGAATGGTTGCCCAAATTTGATGGAAGTGTTGTGGTGACAATGGGCCACTACCCCATTGTTTCTTATAGGTCTAGTTTATATCTTGTAGGTTTCTCTCTACAAGGCCTGCTAGATTTAGCAGCAATATTTTTGGCGTCGTTGCCAAGGAGGAAGCGAGTCTATCTTCCCTTAGATTGAAGCTTCTAGGCTTCTCTCCATTTGAAGAGGTGGTTTCTCTGATGACAAGATAGATACTCTTCTGGCAGCTCCTAAATTGCTTGGTTTCGAGTATCTTGAGAACGAGATTGAAGAAAACATCAATCCAAGGACTAGAGCTACTGCTAGAAGGCGTTAGCATACTCCATCCCCTACTAGGCAACCTTTATGATACCAACCCTAATCCTACTCCTAACCCTAATCCCAATCACAACATCCCCATGGCTAAGAGGTGGAACCTTGCATCCTTCAAACCCTTGAATTTTGCTAGCTTCCTATAGCCCCTCATCAATTACCTGAGAAACACCATGAATGGCTGCCCAAATTTAATGGAAGTGCTTTTGTGTCCTGTAAGAAACATGTCAATAACTTCCTGTGGCCCACTACCCCATTGTTGCTTATAGGTCTAGTTTATACCTTGTAGGGTTTCCCTCTCCAAGGCCTGCTAGATTTTGTGGCAACAAACATGACTTGACTCCACGCTATATTGTTTTATTTGAAGAGAATTCCTCATTTGAAAACACTCAATGGCATCCATTAGAGATAAATGACCACCTATGTCTTGATACTTCTTTTTGCAAATTGTGTCTTGTGAATAATGTTGGTTATTTTGAAATTCTTTTTGTGACAGGTAAAATGTGATGTCACAGATGATTTTGTTCTACACTTATTTTTCAGTGTGCTATAAATTGAAGCCAAACATCCCCTTCATTTTTGGAAATACTCTTTTCTGGTTTAATCTACCTATTCCTCATTTTCCATGGAAAGGGTATTCCTTTGGATAAGCACATGCTGGTAGATGAGGCTGCTGAAACTCTAATGGAAAAGCTTAAGTTGCATGGCTGGAAACAATTGTTTTATTCTGATGTCCACCGGGGGTGAGAAAAGCTTATGCGATCAAGTAGTAGAGTGAAGTTTTACTATACATTTACGTCAATTATGATGCAAGGAAAAATGCCTTCTTATTGATGCAAACTAACTAGAATACCAAGGGTTCTTATCTATCAGTTTATATTTAGCAGACAATTTCTAATCCCCCAAATGGAAGTTAATTTGTATCTTCCAACCGGCAAAAAGAAATTCACCGCCTTTATCCAGCAATGATCAGCTTGACAATACTCTTTTATTACATAAGATCTTCTTCAAATGGTATGTCTTGAATCCACATACCTGTGTCTTGTTATTTTAGTCAACATAAATTAAATTGTTGAGTGCACAACTCGAACTCCTCTTCAGTACACCAAAAGCATAGCTTCAGAGTGATGTGTACCATAAGAGAGGCAAAATGGTGGCTCATAAAACAACCAACTTGTAATTTCTTTTCCTTACATGTTCAATGTAGTGATCACTCTCTTGAATGACGCAAGAAACTTTAGGTTGTGGATATTTTGATTCCATTGACAGAACTTGCAACCACAGATGCAAATGTGGCATATCGCTTGTGGGGTGTTTTGATATGCGTCGAACTCCCTAAAAAAGAAAAAAAGAAAAATATCCAAGTAATGCTGGTTCATCCTATATGATCACCAAGATGCCTAAAGCATATCACATTGAATAGAAAGATAAGGGGCCCAATGTTCTACAAGCACTACTAGGATTGTATTTCAGTTCCCCTCAACGTAAAATACCAAGTCATCTTAACATGCTTTGGGGAAAATTTATGATGCATGGCATACAACTGCTATATTGGAACGTCATGTTATACTATTTCCTCGTGAAACAAGCTGTTCTGAGGAACTTGCTAAACTAGATCGCATTCTTAATGATGAAGATTTACACTATGGATTATGGAATAAAAAGCTGAACACACCATAAATAAGGGTGGGCTTTTCCCTAGTCTAGGAAGGATATTGACAGCATGCTCAAGTTCTTTTTTTTTTACAGGGTAATTTGCAAAGAAACCCAAGATACATACAATGAAGTTTCATATAGTATGGGCCTATTTGGCTTTTCATGATGGAAGCATTACTGAAGTTATTAAAGCTAAAAATATACTAGCTCCAGGAGTTGATCTAGCCTTAAACCATTGGCGTTAACTAACTGAAATTTTTTTCTACTGAAAAAACTAATTGAAATCTTTGTTGAATCTGATGTACTTCTTTTGCAATTAAAGTAGCAATTGGTAGAGCTTCAAGAGTCAACATGGGTTCTTTTAGAAATTGCGACTGGAAATGACCAACATGTTGGAACTACTCTAGCAATTGGGATAATTTGTCTGTCTAGAATGATTTGCTTCAGTGGAGGAATCACATGTATAACACTCTAAACAATCATTTAAATATTTTTCAAATATAAACCCCAGCTTCATTACGTTGGATATGGTGACAAGGCTTGGGTATTAATAAGCTTGCTTAATTTGTCTGTCTGGAATGATTTGCTTCAATGGAGGAATCACATGTATAACAGTCTAAACAATAATTTAAAGATTCAGATATAAACCCCAGCTTCATTAGGTTGGATATGGTGAGAAGGCATATTAATAAGCTTGCTCATGTGGCCGCAAGTAAGGTGTTTATGAAGTATGTGTAATTGAATTAAACAAAATGGATGGCTATTCCACAATGGAAGTTAAACAACTTTTGACAAAATAAGGGAGCAAAAAAAATCTAATTTAGAAGTGGGAGAGGGAATTTCATTAGCGCTATCCATTTCTATCCATCCATTCTGAAAAGAGAAGGGCCAACAATGAAGGGGAGCTAGGACCCAATCTATAATAAGACAAGAGAAAGAACAATTCAATTTTAAAATTGTTCTCAAAACAAAGCTATAGGAAGAATTCAAAACATTATCAAAGGTAAGAAGCAAGAATAGGGAACTAGAGTAGAAGTTATTAGTTAATGTAGTAGGCAGTGCACTAGAAATTGGAAGAATGGCAAAGAAGTAGAGGTCAGACATTTAGAATAATTGCATTGAAAAGCAAAGAGAACTGTTCATCTGAAAAAATAAGTGGGCACACTGACAAAGATGTGTTAGTAGGCCCGTGATAGAGATTCTATAAAACCAACATCCAATTGATGAGGTAAAAAACAATGTAAGGTTGTTTGAAACATATTCTAGATTTCAAGAAGAGTACTGACCTTGAGGTAGATTCTAGATTGGAAACAAATAACATGTTCCTTTTTTGAGCTTGATATGGCACATGCCAAAAATTAATTCGTAGTAGCTCAAGAAAGGAAAAATTGGGATGAAGGAAATCTCTAAGGTGGGCCATAACAAGGATGAGCAATTGGTGATGATAAACAAAAGCAAGCTGACTGTTGAGAAATCTATAGGGCAAAAGTTAGTGTAATGTCCATTCCTAATTGTTTTCCCAAGGTGAGGAGAAACCATTTTTGGCAATTTTGTTATTTTTGGCTTAATGGAATTTTGATGGAAGAACTTAGGAGAAAGGGGGTCGATGTGCCTTTTAGTGGATTGTGGGGGCCACTCACCCACCCAAAATATGCACCCCTTGGAGGCAGCGTGGTTTTCCTAAGTGGGGGATCGAAATATTTGATGGGACCCACGCGATGCCCAAGGGAGCAATAATATATAGAAGGAAGTGAGCAGAATTTGGGGCCTTTTGATGATTTGAGAATTTCATTGTTGCTTTGGCTGTTTAGCTAAGCTACAAGTGTTGTTCAGCACATGAGCTTCCCAAGGAGTGAAGCTCATCCCTCTCTTTGGTGGACTTCGAGTGCCACCCTAAGAGGGCTTTCTTTCCCATTGGAGACAGAGAGAGGATCACCCAACAGTGGAGTATGCTGCCTTGGCCAGAAAGGACGCAGTTTGGGTGCAGCTGTGGACACAGTGGGAGAGACTGCGTGTTTGGTGGAGCAGGGAGTCAAGGAATTCAGTTGGGAAGGTTGCTAGAGGTATTCACATCGAGTTGCCAAGTAGGAGAGGAGAGATTACAGCACAAAGGCCAGTGAAATCCAGGTCGAGCTGCTGGTCAAAGGGCCTGTGTCATCCTCACTCAGGACTTCGCAGTCACTAGTGGGGGTCACTTGGAAGGAGGCTTAACAGGAGGATTGGGGAGCTAGGTTGTGGGGAAATTGTTGGGAGTCTGATTTGGGGAGGTTTCTTGACTTTGTGGCATAAAGTTACAGTAGTTTCAGTTACAGGAAGTGAGTTACAAACTACAGTATTGGAGGAAGGCCAATCCCCAAGGGGTCGAATTTGGAGGGTCAAAGCCAGAGCAAACCCTTTCTGGGTTTTCCTGGGTTTTTTACAAAGATCACAACCCTAAATTTACAAAATTTTCTGGGCAGTTTTGAGGGGCCAAGTCAGCCAACAGTGTAGAAAACTGAAAAATTGGGCCTATCCCCAAGGGGTCGAATTTGGCAGGTCAAAACCAGGGAAAACCCTTTCTGGGTTTTTCTGGGTTTTTTGAGAGGGGGACATCCGTAAGTTGCATAAATGTTTGGGTTGTTTTGAGGGGGTAAATCAAAGCTTGAAGTCAGCCAACAGTGCAATTTTGAGGGGACATCACAGTTTTCTAGGAGCAGCAAATTCACAGCAGATGGGCACTTTGTATTGATCACCTGAGGCTTGTAGCTTGCCTTGTGCAAACCCAGGTGCACCTCATCCAACTTTTATTGTACTCCAGTTTATTTATTAATATAAAATGAGTCGATTTGGGTGTTAATGAGAAATTTTTGTTCATATGTTCCTTACTGAAATAAAATTTTATTGTGAATGTTATTACTTGCCTTTGTTATAACTGCAAATCTTCCATTTGGAATATTACAGTGGTATCAGAGCATGATCTTGGCCATTTGTGGGGAGGCTAGCAAGATCATGGAGGAGTTGTTGAGGCAGAGCCAACAATTGGTGAGGCGGAACCAACAGATTGTAGAGGGGATGCAATGACTGTTACATAACCAACACAGAAGCCAAGTACATACACGTGCATCCCAGCAGTACAACACCCACACGTACGATCAGTCTGACCATCCTACCATGCCTCATTCCTTGGATGAATAGGAGAAGGAGAAGTATAGTTCAAGGGTTGGACCATCATGTAGAGGTGGGCAGTTAGAGGATGAGACCCGAAGGCCATTTTTCTGGTGGAGACCTGGTTTTGGACATCATGAGACATATGAGGAGGCTGAACATGAGGTTGAGGGCACCCTGTTCCTTACTGAAATAAAATTTTATTGTGAATGTTATTACTTGCCTTTGTTATTACTGCAAATCTTCCATTTGGAATATTACAGTGGTATCAGAGCATGATCTTGGCCAGCTGTGGGGGGGCTAGCAAGATCATGGAGGAGTTGTTGAGGCAGAGCCAACAATTGGTGAGGCGGAACCAACAGATTCTAGAGGGGATGTAATGACTGTTACATAACCAACACAGAAGCCAAGTACATACACGTGCATCCCAGCAATACAACACCCACACGTACGGTCAGTCTGACCATCCTACCATACCTCAGTCCTTGGATGAATAGGAGAAGGAGAAGTATAGTTCCAGGATTGGACCATCATGTAGAGGTGGGCGGTTAGAGGATGAGACCCGAAGGCCATTTTTCTGGTGGAGACCTGGTTTTGGACATCATGAGACATATGAGGAGGCTGAACATGAGGTTGAGGGCACCCAGGGCTGTGAGGATCATGTAGATGCACACATCGTGACACAGGAGCCACCCTTGTGGGAGTTTCCTTTGGTAGACGCGATTGACACATTGGTGGAGACAGTTGGGCACACACCCATAGGACTATCCATTGACGAGGTGCCAATAGACACAAAGGTACCCAGAGCTATGACAGAGTTCCTAGACGATAGCTACATCCAACAGCATGGAGAGCACCATGAGAAGCATGAGCTAGATGAGGATGTTATGCTTGAGGAGGTACCTGTGGTGGGGCAGCTCAAGACTCTTGTTGAGCCCGTGATGGAGGAGGATGGGAAGTCATCTTTTGGGTCTACCATCAACGGGGAGCAGATAGATGTGCAAGCAGCTAGCAGAGCTGCAGTACTTACATCAATAGCTTTCTTCAGGCTTACGTAGATGAGGCTTGCAGTACTGTTAGGCTACCTCTGCACATTGGAGGGAGAGTGCCTAAGTTACCTAGACAGATTGTATATGTTGTCTGAGCCAGTGCAAGGAGGCGACATGAGTTACGTAGGGAGAAACACTTGCATGATGGATTTGCTATGTACTTGGGGACTCTTGCATTTGATCCCTCTCATGGGGTTGGGTGGCAAGAGGTATTGAGTTGGTATCTACTAGGGCTAACTAGATTTTTGGATACATCCATGGTCGGGGGCATAGTTCAACATGGGTCGTGGTTTGCTAGAGGGGCTCGAGGGTTGAATCATCGTTGGGATCTAGGTGGGACTCCCCATCACTCCATGGATTGGGTTAGTCATGGTGTTAGTAGGATGGTGGATCCGGTGATTGGATTCACCCCCATTTTCATATTCCCATCAGAGTTGTGGATAGCACCAGTGATAGGTTGGGCTAACAGGAGCGTAGGCAGATTTCATGAGTTGTCATGGCATGTTGGGTGTACATGGCATTGTAGGATGATCAGCCTACTTTGGCAGGAGTTGATAGGAGGAGGTGGGTTCGGCCGACCACTAGACAGGGTATTATCTGGAGACGGTGCTCTCTCACTAGGATATTGGACACCAGAGTTACTGAGGATAGACTCAGTAGTGTTATTCATGTTATCATGTGAGGAGTTAGGCCACTTAGGTCTATCTGGGCAGATGAGGAGATATAGCTCACATCGTGGAGTGCTTACTAGTAGAATGGTAGTAGAGATGGCGAACCTGACAGGATGCAAGATGATGCCTATGGACTCAGTCTTAGACCTTGATATCCGGGGATGTATATGGGTATGCAACGGTGCACAACAGTGTGCGAGGGAGCACGAAGGTGTGCAGGGTTGCATCGTGGTGTAGGAGGAGTTGTTCACATCTTAGTGCATTCCCTCATAGAGTGACGGGCACATCGATACAGGATGGGCACCAGTTGATCCGGGATGATGCAACAGCATGTAGCAAGGTTCAACAGTGCATAGAGATGTGTGATTGGGTGTAGTTGTATGCTAGGAGACATGAGGGTACATGGTCATATACAGTAGTGTGCGGGGTTGCACTGTGGACAGGGGGAGTGCTACTAGCAGGGATGTTCCTTGACGAGGATATTAGGCATGTCATTGGGGTGGAGATATCCAGGTTGAGAGAGCAGATCGGTCATGGGCCAGCCCGGGAGTGTCCACACGGGTTCTTGATCATACCCATTGGAACCCATGCATCTTCCACTCATTGGCACCACAGACAGTTGAGAGAAGGCTTGTTGTGTTCGATCCAAACCCATGGTGTGTATAACAGAACTTGGGGGATTTTCTTGAGACGATGCTATGAGATTTAGTGCCTTAGGGGCACAATAGGTATTCTACAATGGAGGCGCAGGGTGGATGTGCGAGTTGACAGCTACATGTTGGGAGATGAGGTGATCTTTTGCAGGGGTGGCATATTGCTCATCACTGAGCCTACACCTGGGGATCTGGTCATGGGGGATACATGTGCCACTCTTTCCACAGGGCATGTTAGGATCCTACATGAGCAGAGGACACCATGTATGATTGAGGCAACTTTCCAGTGGGTGTTCGGGCTCCAGACATTGTATTAGCACATTATCGAGAGGGTGGATGGTAGACTTAGTGGTGATGGTTGGCAGAAGCAGGATGGATCCACATACACTGAGTTGATTGCGAGTATCAGAAACCCATCTATTGGTTGCATTCAGGGGATAGCTATTTGGCACATGTGGTTTCCAACGATCATCAATACCATGCAATGGCAAGCACAAGGAAGTTTAGCATGCATCAGATTAGTTCATGATGTATGGAGCATATATATTGATTGCATGCGGAGACTAGAAACGAGGCACAAATGGATTCTACTAGCTATTAGAGCTATGTCACAGCAGGTCTGGCTATGGGATCCGGGGATTTAGTTGGTTGATAGATCACTTTGTCTCATGATGAGCGGAGTCATGGCAGAGAGTGATCATGTTCAGTCCTGGGATGCCACATGGGAGAGTGAACAAATCTTGCAGCACCCAATTTTGCAGTTGCTTGGGGACAAGCAACATCCGGGAGGGGAGGACTATAATGTCCCTTCCTAATTGTTTTCCCAAGGTGAGGAGAAACCATTTTTGGCAATTTTGTTATTTTTGGCTTAATGCAATTTTGATGGAAGAACTTAGGAGAAAGGGGGTCGATGTGCCTTTTAGTGGATTGTGGGGGCCACTCGCCCACCCAAAATACGTACGCCTTGGAGGCAACTCGATTTTCCTAAGTGGGAGATCGAAATATTTGATGGGACCCACGTGGGGCCTAAGGAAGCAATAATAAATAGAAGGAAGTGAGCAGAATTTGGGGCCTTTTGATGATTTGAGAATTTCATTATTGCTTTGGCTGTTTAGCTAAGCTACAAGTGTTGTTCAGCATAGGAGCTTCCCAAGGAGTGAAACTCATCCCTCTCTTCGGCGGACTTCGAGTGCCACCCTAGGAAGGCTTTCTTTCCCATTGGAAACAAAGAGTAGATCACCCAACAGTGGATTACGCTACCTTGGCCAACAAAGACGTAGTTTGGGAGCAGTTGGGGACACAGTGGGAGAGATTGCGTGTTTGGTGGAGCAGGGGAGTCAAGGAATTCAGTTGGGAAGGTTGTTGGAGGTATTCACATCGAGTTGCCACGTAGGAGAGGAAAGATTACAGCAGGAAGGCCAGTAAAATACCCAGGTCGAGCTGCTGGTCAAAGGGCCTGTGTCATCCTCACTCAGGACTGCGTAGTCACTAGTGGGGGTCACTTGGAAGGAGGCTTAACAAGAGGATTGGGGAGCTAGGTTATGGGGAAATTGTTGGGAGTCTGATTTGGGGAGTTTTTTTTTACTTTGTGGTAGAAATTTACAGCGGTTCTAGTTACAGGCAGTGAGTTACAATATTGGAGGAGGGCCAATCCCTAAGGGGTCGAATTTGGAGGGTCAAAACCAGAGCAAACCCTTTCTAGGTTTTTATGGGTTTTGGACAAGAATCACAGCCCTCAATTTATAGAAATTTATGGGCAGTTTTGAGGGGCCAAATCAAGGGGCCAAGTAAGCCAGCAATGTAGAAAAACTAGGCCAATCGCCAAGGGGTCGAATTTGGCAGGTCAAAACCAAGGAACACCCTTTTTGGGTTTTCCTGGGTTTTTAGAGAGGAGGAGATACCCAAAGTTGCAGAAATTTCTAGGTTGTTTTGAGGGGGTATATCAGAGCTTGAAGTCAGCCAGCAGTGCAATTTTAAGGGGACAACGCAGTTTTCTGGGAGCAGCAAATTCACAGCATATGGGCACTTTGTATTGATCCCCTGAGGCTTGTAGCTTGCCTTGTGCAAGCCCATGTGCACCTCATCCAACTTTTATTGTACTCCAGTTTATTTCTTAATGAAAAATGAGCCAATTTGGGTGTTGATGAGAAATTTTGTTCATATGTTTCTTACTGAAATAAAGTTTTATTGTGAATGTTATTACTTACCTTTGTTATCACTGCAAATATTTCGTTAGGAATATTACAGTTAGGATGATTTCTCTTTCCTTGATAACCGCTTGTGATGTATTTTTACTTTTTCTTACTTATTAGCTTCTTCACTTATTATTATGTTTTTGTATCATCAAACAACTACCAAAACAAGAAGAATAATAGTAGACAAGAACACAGAATGTAGGCTGCGCGCCAGGACCAAAACCTCTCCACTTGAGAGGAAAACCTGCAAATCTCTTCTCTTCTTATAGATTCTTCAATTGACGAATTCCAAGACCTCTAGAACAATACCAATACCCTCCAAGACCAAGTCCAACCCTTCCAGATGATGTGCTTCCTTTGTCCAAGTCAAACCCAGTCAAATTTCTTCCAGCAGTACAACTTCGACCTCCAACTTCAAAATTTCGGCCTTTACTGTAGGTCTTTTGTCCCTCCTAGTAGCAGTTGTTGCCACACGTGTGAGCTTATTCTGGCTTCCCAAGGCTTCTTCAGACCTTCTCTTGGATTTCTCCTTATCTGGTGCTTGAGGATGAACGAATGTGACCTTCGCTGACCTTCTTTCTCTTCTTTCTTCAAGATCGAACCTGTCGAAGAAAAACCCTAGCCCAACAGCAGAAACCCTAGCCTTCCTTCGCACGTGTTAGAGAGAAATAGCCTAGAAACAAGCCTTCTTCGTCCTCTTCCTTCTTCGCCACTTTCTTGCTCTTCTTCTTCACTTGGATGAGTGATGAATATTTTCCAAAGAGTTCAAGTTCCCTCCTTTATATAGGCTTCTAAAGGTGGACGTGGCTCCTCAAAATAGGTTTATTTCCCAACTGCCAAGCCGACTTGGTCTTGAAGGGTATTTTGACACTTTTAATGACAAAAGTAATTTTCTTTATAAGTTACAATGTGCCCGATGGGGTCTTCAACTTATGACAATGACTCTTCTGACTTCTTGAAGTAGGATAAACCCTAGAAGCACTCAATGGGTGCTTGACCTCTAAAATAAAATACCTTGAGCATGAAACCCATGCTCCAAAAATAATAATAATAGTTTTTCTTTCATTTTACAATATACAAGAATCAACAATACATTTCATATTTATGAAGACCAAACCTAGTTACACATTTTTCAACACTCCCTCTTAACTAGGGAGGTATTCATAAATGGTACATGGACATTCTTAATCTAAAGAGATCTCATCAGAACAATTGGATTGGTAACTCATCTGTTTAGCATCATATCAACCAATATTGTCATATAACAATGCGTTGACTAACAACTCTATCTCTCCACAAGATCAGAGCACAATGCTAGCGAGACCAATTATTTATAGACACCATCATCATTGTCTCTCAAGGTACATACCCCATCCAAGTTGTTGAGCCTCAAACCTGCACCTTCCTATACACCCTCTCAGCCTTCTTTTTCGACTTACTTCATCCACCCAGTTGTTAAATCATTGCATTATAGTCTAAAAAGAACTTTTTATATGGTTTTCTGACTATGCTTATGACTGTTGTTTGGTTTAGTTTTTTGTTCATGCAGCTGCGGAAACTTGTCAGTTTTCGCAGCCAGCACAGGTTTCCGCAGCCAGCACAGGTTTCCGCAGCCATTTTGTTAAAAGCTGTGCTACAGGTGTCCTATGAAGAAACGAGCTACATGGGCAAGCTCCAGGTGACGGATACATGGAACGTGTCCCTTCAAATCAACCAAATCATCCATGGAAGGTCACAGTCAACGAAGGTCAAAGACAAAGCCAACCAAGGAGTTCAGCGGTGGCACGTCTCTGTTTTGAGCACGTAAACGTTACGTGGCATAGTCCTCAGCTCATGAAGACACCAGCACACCTGGAGATCATTCCCGTAACCTGAATCCAACAGCTACCACTCCGGAGATTTAATAGACATGATGACAGTTACGCTAGATCTCGGTTGAAGGGATCTACGTGTCTTTGGCAACATAGTCAATAGCGTAGGAGTTAGTTAGTTAGTTTTAGCATTTTGCCATTATAAATAACGCGTCGATGAACGCTGTAAAGGAGCTTTTTGGGATATGTGAATTCTGAACTGATGTGTTATCACCCCACTGTTTATATATGTTGTTGTTTTAATATATGAGAAGACGTTTCTGAGTTTATTCGTGTGACTACTCGTTGACTGGCTGAAGTGGCAGAGGGCCCCCGCGCGTTGAAGCCTTGTAAAGTTTCCATTTGGTTGTATTATGTTTTTGTTTTTATAATCATTAGCTTGTACATAACACACTGTTTGATGTTTCTTATCTCACTGCTATTTATATTTTCACCTATGTTTTCTTATAGCTGTCAACTGATCAGTGCTTTTTTGCAAGTTTTCTTAGGCAGCCCGGGCAAATTTTCATCTTTTTGATAACTACTGACATATGAGATCATCTTGTCCTTCCTGCTAACTTTCATTTTCTGAAGTTTAATTTCAGCACTGTCTTTTCCAAGTTGTGATTTGCTTACTTATTTTTCTGTTAATTAGATATCATACTGCTCACCAGTTTATGGTTTCTTTCTATAGTCAAGTGACTCTATTAGCAAGAAATCAGAATATTACTAACTGTAGTGTGATTTAGTTATCATATTGCTTAAACTCATTCATGATTGCTTCCCACAAGGTAAACTAAGCTGAAGGGTAAAGGATCAGAAGAGTTGAAGTAGTGTGATTAGTTTCCTTTCTGCAATTTAATTTCTTGCAATTTAGTTATCATATTGCTTAAAATTATTCATGGTTGCTTCCCACAAGGTAGATTGAGCTGAAGGGTAAAGGACCAGAAGAGTTCAAGTAGCGTGACTAGTTTCTTTTATGCAATTTAATTTCT
>APFE030999557.1:174946-191613 GCA_000404065.3 Pinus taeda
AAGGTCACAGTCAACGAAGGTCAAAGACAAAGCCAACCAAGGAGTTCAGCGGTGGCACGTCTCTGTTTTGAGCACGTAAACGTTACGTGGCATAGTCCTCAGCTCATGAAGACACCAGCACACCTGGAGATCATTCCCGTAACCTGAATCCAACAGCTACCACTCCGGAGATTTAATAGACATGATGACAGTTACGCTAGATCTCGGTTGAAGGGATCTACGTGTCTTTGGCAACATAGTCAATAGCGTAGGAGTTAGTTAGTTAGTTTTAGCATTTTGCCATTATAAATAACGCGTCGATGAACGCTGTAAAGGAGCTTTTTGGGATATGTGAATTCTGAACTGATGTGTTATCACCCCACTGTTTATATATGTTGTTGTTTTAATATATGAGAAGACGTTTCTGAGTTTATTCGTGTGACTACTCGTTGACTGGCTGAAGTGGCAGAGGGCCCCCGCGCGTTGAAGCCTTGTAAAGTTTCCATTTGGTTGTATTATGTTTTTGTTTTTATAATCATTAGCTTGTACATAAGACACTGTTTGATGTTTCTTAACTCACTGTTGTTTATATTTTCACCTCTGTTTTCTTATAGCTGTCAACTGATCAGCGCTTTTCTGCAGGTTTTCTTAGGCAGCCCGGGCAAACTTTCATCTTTTTGACAACTATTGACATATGAGATCATCTTGTCCTTCCTGCTAACTTTCATTTTCTGAAGTTTAATTTCAACACTGTCTTTTTCAAGTTGTGATTTTCTTACTTATTTTTCTGTTATTTAGATATCATACTGCTCACCAGTTTATGGTTTCTTTCTATAGTCAAGTGACTCTATTAGCAAGAAATCAAAATATTACTAACTGTAGTGTGATTTAGTTATCATATTGCTTAAACTTATTCATGATTGCTTCCCACAAGGTAGATTGAGTTGAAGGGTAAAGGATCAGAAGAGTTGAAGTAGTGTGATTAGTTTCCTTTCTGCAATTTAATTTCTTGCAATTTAGTTATCATATTGCTTAAACTTATTCATGGTTGCTTCCCACAAGGTAGATTGAGCTGAAGGATAAAGGACCAGAAGAGTTCAAGTAGTGTGACTAGTTTCTTTTATGCAATTTAATTTCTTGCCATTTAGATATCATATTTCTTGACTTATTCATGATTGCTTCCCACAAGGTAGATTGAGCTGAAGGGTAAAGGATCTGAAGAGTTTAAGTAGGGTGAATTAGTTGTTTTGCTTTTAGTTTGAGTTGCTTTTAGTTTTTACTTTCTTTTCATTCAGCAGCAAGGATACTGAGCCATTGTCATTAGTTCACTGTTTGATGCATTTACTTCCTCTTAAGAATTGATTTCAGTTTAGTTGTTTTAAAGCTTTCTTTTTGAGCACTTTCAAGTTTGAGAAAATCACTGTAGAAACCATCACCATCTATACTCCATACTTCACTTTCATCCTCGTCGTCACACATTAGGGAATAATAAATCCAAAAACAAACTAAAAACAAAAAAAAACTAAGGAAATGGTTATCTAGTACATATAGTACATTTCACTTCGTCAGTTTACGAACCCCGGATTGACATTTTAATCAGCAATTTAGATCACACTAAATTGACCAAACACAAGTATTCATAGAGTATGTCCTTCTGTGGACTATTCTTATCTTGGATAGCTAGTCCTCAAAGAATATCAATCCTCAACTACTCTTATCTTGGATGCCCTACCTCATCCTCAAAGAGTATTGGATGCTTACCCAATCCTGCATTCTATCTTCCCAAGTGAAGACAAGAATGATGTGCCTATCTCTCCCTCTTAACTAGGGAGGATATGTCAACCAAACCAAGCTTGCCTCTCAAATGCACAAGCTTCTTATTAGCAAGAGATTTTGTCAATATTTCAGCTACTTGCTCATCAGTGGAGATATGCTGCAACTACAACACACTGTCTTGTACTAGTTTTCGAATGTAGTGATACTTGTTGTTGATATGCTTTGTCTTTCCATGAAACACTGGGTCTTCAAACAATCTTATACAACTGGTTTATCACAATGTATCACTGTAGGGTCCATTGGTCCTTCAAATAAGTTAAACAAAAACTTCCTCAACTAGACAACTTCTCTACTTACTTCAAAGGCTGCAATATATTCAGCGTCAGCACTACTGAAAGCAACCATATCTTGCAATTTGCTCGTCCATGAGATCATGGAGGATCCCAAACTAAAACATCCTCATGTAGTGCTCCTTCCATCCTGCTCACTACCTCCCTAGTCGGACTCTGTATATCCAATCAAGTGGAAATCATTTCTCCTATCATATTTCAGGCAATAGTGGATTATTCCTTGCAGATATCTCAGTATGTGCTTGGCTGCTATCCAATGATCATGCTTCAGCTCCACTTGGAATTGATTGAGAACATTCATTGCAAAACATGTCTAGTCGAGTATTCACCAAGCACATCAGTGAACCAATCAATTTTCTATACCTTGTAGGATCCATTGGGCTAGATTTAGAACTCCTTAGTCTCTTCAAGTTTGTGATTATCAGGTTGTCATTGGTTTGCAATCCATCATGTCAAACCTTTTCAACATCTCGATCACATACTTCCCTTGACCTAGGTAGATCTCATCAGGTCCTTGTTAGACTTCTAGTCCCAAATAATAGTGCATTAGCCCAAGATCCTTCATATCAAATCGTGTTGCTAGCTGCTTATTGCATTCTCCAATTAGACCTTCCACACCTATCAAGAGAAGATCATCCACATACAGAAGAATGAATACAGGCTCACCCTTTACAACCTTGAAATAAAGGTATGGATCAGTAGAACTTTTTGTGAAGCCCAACCTTCGAAGGTATGCATCCATCCTTGCATACCATGCCCTTGGTGCTTACTTAAGGCCATATAATACCTTCTTCAATCTGCAAACATATGCCTCTCTATCTTTGACTTCAAATCCCAAGGGTTGCTCTATATAGACTTCCTCATCAATTGTGCCATTCAGGAATGCAGTTTTAACATCCATTTGATGTATATTCATCCCATTGACGTTGCCAAAGAGACCAATGATTGAATAGTTGTCTACCTTGCTGTTGGAGCAAATGTTTCTTCATAGTCGATGCCTTCTTGATGAGAGAAGCCCCTAGCCACATATCTTGCCTTATACTTGTCAATACTTCCATCTATCGCATGTTTAATCTTGTACAACCACTTGGAAGTTACCACAAACTTGTCTTCAGACCTAGGTATGATCTCCCATACCCCATTCTTCATTATCGATTGGTATTCTTCGTTCACAACATCTTTCCATTCTTGATGATTGAAAACTTCTTCAAAAGTGGATGGTTCTGCTTCTATTAGATTCGACATATATGCTCCATACCCTAAATACCTTTTTGGTTTCTTGCTTTCCCTGAATGTGCCCTTAGCAACTCTATGTCCCTCTACATCTAACAGAGTAGATTTTAACCAGTTAGGTCTCTTTCTAGTCTCGGGGGGATTACCACAAGTTGTATAGGTTTACTGGGACCTTCATCTTCATGGTTTGGTTCTTCTTCCTCCCTAGCGAATTCTTCAAATATCAGAAGTTCATCACTAGAGTCCATAGGGAGATCGTTTGATTTCTTGAATGCAATACTTTCATCAAATATTACATCTCGACTGACTTCTATTTGTTGTCCACCTCTGATGTCCTATAGGCCTTAGAAGAATTACTGTAGCCAACGAAATTTCCCTTCATGCATGATGGATCCAACTTCTTTCTTTTATCTTTTGGTATATGAATATGAACAAGACAACCAAAAATTCGGAGATGATCTATGCTTGGTTTCTTCCCATTGAATACTTCTTCAATAGTCAAGCTATCTAGTGACCCATGGCGACTTTGATTTTGTATGTATACAATTATTTTTGTGTTGATTTGGGGTAGCATCGGATGTGCTCTAGCCATGAAAAATGGTGGAGAGGCTTAAGCACATGAGATCTCCAAGACCTAGATATTGTTTGGGCAGATTCTAACCGATTTGGGAGATATTAAAATAATTAATATTTTTAATGGAGTTCCTAAGTCTAAACTTAGGAAAAATAAAATATTAATGGGTATTAATATAAAACTAGGTTGGAAGGTTCCAAAAGTCACGGATCAAGCCAAATCTAACCTTAGTCGTCGATTAGAGATTTAATCTCAACCATTGATGGACCGACGAGAAAAGTATAAGAGGAGGCTTGAGGGTCAGTTGGAGAATACACCAGAGTGATGAGTCATTCATTTTGCTAGAGCGGGGTTGCTAAGCAAAGTTGAATCAGTGATCAGCAATGAGGGGCAGTGACTACGAGGCAGAGAGGTAGGGACAATACTAGGAGATCAACACAGAAGTAGAGAGAGCGAGAGCAACAGTCAGTCTAGGCTACACAGAGCCCAGCAGAGGCAACGCAGAGCCCAGAGAGACTGCGTCATCCACGCAGAGGGCAGAGGGAGTGACGCAAAGGCTCCCAAACGCTACGCATTTCCTCAGAGGGCTGACGCAGAGGGTCCTGGGGCTGACGCAGTGGTTAGAAGGGCCAGCACTGAGCTTCAGTTGTGCCGAAGAGGGTTTCGTGGGACAGGTTTTCTAAATACCTGTTTCCAAATATAGAGGTATTGTTGCCATATATTTTTCTCTGTCGAGTGAGCCGATTCAGGCACCAATTGTACTCAGATAAACTGCATAATAATATAACCCTCTAAATAGCTGCACAGGTTTTGCCGCATTAGGTTTTCCGGGGACATTTGTCCAAAAATAACGGTGTCACTTGTGTGCTTGTTTTCTTTTAGTTGATGATATGTAGATGTTGATACTGTACTTGTGTTTATTTTCAGTATTTACATGGTAAATAACTTGTTAAGTAATTAAACAAGTAGGTGAAATAAACCAGATAGTACAGGAAGAATTTCTAGCGGTTAGACTTAGAAATTTCAACATGGTATCAGAGCGTGGTTGCAGATCACGAAAAAACTAAAGGCATCAGCCGAGCAAAGCATTTGCAGCAGATTCAACTATCCCGAGTGATAGAGTTGATCCTTGCAGAAGGGCGACAGAGGAAGGAGTGACACAAAGGGATTGCGTCATCGTTCTAGGCCAGAGAAAGGCCGCGAAGAGGCTAAGGGGGTAGAATCAAGCTCACGTAGAGCCCAGGAGGGCTGATGTAGTTGGCTGAGGGAGCTGATTTGCCAGTGCCAGGATTGCGCAAAGCCAAGTGGCTTAATCCTTCAATTGCTGGGGCATAGGAGGTTGTGGGTAATTTGCAGAGCAAAGCTGGTGGGGTATTGTGGTCAGAACAATACCTAATAGGGCAAGACCAAGGTGGAGGGAGTTGTTGTCGAGGCGGATTTCTAGCAAAGGAATCCAGATCAGTGGTGCAGTTACACAGATGATCAGAGTGGAGCAACTTGACGTTGGCAGAGGGATTTCTAGAAGGGAAATCGAGACTCAGAGGGAGTCGAACCAAGAAATTCCAGACGGGAAGTTGAGAGACTCAGCAGGAGTCGAACAGAGGACTTATAGGAGGGAAGTAGAGAGACTTGGAGGAGTCAAAAGAAGAGCAGTGAGATGGCCGTGAAAGCGCTAAGAAATCAGGATAGGTTGGACAAAGCGTCCAACTTTGTGGTCTGGAAGGCCAGGATCTTGTCCATGTTGATTTAAGGTAGCATCGGATGTGCTCTAGCCACGAAAATTGATGGAGAGGCTAAAGCACATGAGATCTCCAATACCCAGAATGGTTTAAGCAGATTCTAAACAGTTTGGGAGATATTAAAATAATTAAGTAGAGAGACTCGGAGGAGTTGAAAGAAGAGTAGTGAGATGGTCGTGAAAGCGCTGAGAGATAAGGATAGGTTGGACAAAGCGTCCAACTTTGTGGTCTGGAAGGCCAGGATCTTGTCCATGTTGATTTAAGGTAGCATCGGATGTGCTCTAGCCACGAAAATTGATGGAGAGGCTAAAGCACATGAGATCTCCAATACCCAGAATGTTTTAGGCAGATTCTAAACAGTTTGGAAGATATTAAAATAATTAATATTTTTAATGGAGTCCCTAAGTCTAAACTTAGGGAAAATAAAATATTAATGTGAATTAATATAAAACTGTGTTAGAAGGGTCCAAAAGTCATGGATCAAGCTTGAATTAATTTTAGTTGTTGATTAAGGACTTAATCTCAACCGTTGAAATGTCAACGAGAAAAGTATAAGAGAAGGCTTGAGGGTCACTTGGAGAACACACCGAGTTGATCAAGATTTCGATTTTCTAGGGCAAGGTTTGCTGAGGGAATCGAAAGAGTGATCAGAGTTGCAGCTGAGGGGCAGTGAATACAGAAGCAGAGAGGTAGAGAGAGTACCAGGAGAATTAGCGCAAAAACTGGGAGAGAGGGACGCAGAGCCATCCATAGGCCATGCAGAGCCAGCTAGGGCCCACGCAAAGGTAGCCAAGAGCTGCGCAGTGCCTCAAAGAGCTAGTGTGGGTGACATAGAGGCTTTAGAGGCTGACACAGTGCCTCCAGAGGTTGACGTAGGGGTTATTGGGCTGACGCTGGGCCAAGAAGGGCTGACACAGTCCCTAGAGGCAAACGTTGGGGTTTTCGTGGAGAAGATTGGAGCTGGGAGTTGTCGGAGTGTTTATCCAGGGGTTCAGCCGAAATATTTGCTTCCGAGTAGAGAGGTACTACTGCCAAGATTATTCTTTGTTGGGTGAGCTTGTTTTGGCACCCATATTGTATTTAGAAACTGCATAATGATAAAAGCCTCATATAGTTGCACCAATTTTCCCGCATTGGGTTTTTCCGGGGACATTGGTCCAAAAACAACGTTGTCACTTGTGTGCTTGTTTTGTTTCCTTCAGTTGATGATCTATAATGTGTTGAGCATGTACTTGTATTTATTTTCAATATTTACATGGTAAATAACTTGTTAATTAATCAGAACAAGTAGGCAAAAATTAATCAAAAAAGTACATGAAGGGTTTCTAAGGGGTTAGATTTAGAAATTCCAAGAGTCCATTCTAGACAGACATCACCTAAAGGGTTTCGTCTCGTGAGTGATAGCTATCCCAGTTGACCTGGTAGCTAATGAAAGGTACGTGGAGGCAATGGCTAAGGCTAAGTGCATCATTCTTGATGGGGTCAAGGATCGTGTGGTACCACATATTGCCGAGAAGGAAACGACAAAAGAGATGTGGGATGCCTTGAAGACATTGTACAAGCATACTTCCATGCAGAGGAAGATGCTCCTAGAGAATCAGCGAAGGGCATACCAGATGTAGAAGGGAGAGCAGATAGATGTCTTCCTCGATCGATTGAAGGAAAGCCGTGACCAGCTAACTTATAGGGGCCACGCGGAATGAGGAATTGATGGCGAGGACCGCACTGAACACAGTTTCCGAAGATTGGGAAGTATTTTTCTAGAGCATATTAGGTAGGACAAGTCTTCTAGATTGGGAAGAACTGTGGGCGGCTCTTCATTAAGAAGAGATCAGACGGCTGACTAAGGCAGGGAGTAGCAAAAAAGGGGTCAGGATCAAGAAGGAGGAAGAAGAGGATGCAACTCTAGCATCTGCGGGAAAGCAAGAGAAGAGGAAGAAGAAGGACCTCTCCAAGGTCAAGTGCTTCCATTGTGGGGAACTAGGTCATTTTGCGAACCAGTGTCCTAGGAAGAGAGTAAGGGAGAGGCTATGGACTCAAAGGAAACACCTGCAAAGGCAGAGAAAGAAGTCGAGGAGGAGGACGATTGTGCCATGAGTGCTCATGTGCCACTTGAGAAGAAGTGGGGAGACATCGAGCTGTAGTCAGGGGGACTACAGGCGATGAGGGGCAGGATCCTTGAGGTACCCAACCTCTTGGATTATACCTTGCTACGGGAGCCCCGAAGAGAAGTAGCAGGATTGGCGGATGTCGGTAGAGACAAATGCAGATGGAGCAGCAGAGAGTGCTACAGTACAGAAGTCCCTGAGACAACGCGAGGCTAGCAAGTTGCAACAATGTGAGAGGCACGAGAGGGTTGCACCAGTGCAGGATGGCACAGAGAAGTGTGCAACGGTGCGAGATGCAGGGAGTTGTTGCAGCAGTGCAGAGGTCAGTAGAGGGAGCACTTGTTAGCAGCAGAGAGAGCTTCAGCATCGGGAGTGTTTCTAGCCTGACAGGGATGTCAGAAGTTGGGTGGATCAGTTACTTACTTCTCAGTAACTGAGTTGCAGTGCAGTAGTAGTATGTAGTAGAACGATGCAACATGATGAGAGGGGATGCAGTGCAGATGCAGTGCTGGGAGGATGGACTAGCAATAGCACAGATGCAGAGGGAGCTGCCGTACGGATGCAACAGTGGCAGTGGCAAGGCCATGGGCAGCAGTACAGGATGCAGTAGTGCAGAGGATGTTGGGCAAGGAGACCTAGCATCAGCACAGGGAGCAATGCCAGATAATCAGGGTGATGCTCAGTGTGGAGTATTACTAAAGCACAGTCCTCGCTAAGAGGGAGTGTTGATTTGGGGTAGCATGGGATGTGCTCTAGCCATGAAAATTGGTGGAGAGGCTAAAGCGCATGAGATCTCCAAGACCCAGAAATGGTTTGGGCAAATTCTAATCGGTTTGGGAGATATTAAAATAATTAATATTTTTAATGGAGTTCCTAAGTCTAAACTTAGGAAAAATAAAATATTAATGGGTATTAATATAAAACTAGTTTAGAAGGTTCCAAAAGTCATGGATCAAGCCAAATCTAATCTTAGCCGTTGATTAGAGATTTAATCTCGGTCATTGATGGACCAATGAGAAAAGTATAAGAGGAGGCTTGAGGGTCAGTTGGAGAATACACCAGAGTGATCAGCCATTCATTTTGCTAGAGCAGGGTTGCTAAGCAAAGTTGAATCAGTGATTAGCAGTGAGGGGCAGTGAGTACGAGGCAGAGAGGCAGGGACAATACTGGGAGACCAACACAGAAACAGAGAGAGAAAAAGCAGCAGCCATTCCAGGCTACGCAGAGCCCAGAGAGACTGCATCATCCACGTAGAGGGTAGAGGGAGTGACGCAAAGGCTCCCAGAGGCTACGCAGTGCCTTAAATGGCTGAAGTAATGGCCATAAGGGCTAGCGCTGAGCTTCAGTTGTGCCGGAGAGGGTTTCATGGGACAAGGTTACTAAATACCTATTTCCGGATATAGAGATATTGCTAGCATATATTTTTTTATGTCGAGTGAGCCGGTTTAGGCACTCCGTTGTACTCAGATAAACTGCTGCACCAGTTTTCCCGCATTAGGTTTTTCCGGGGACATTTGTCCAAAAATAACGGTGTCACTTGTGTGCTTGTTTTCTTTCAGTTGATGATATGTAGATGTTGATATTATACTTGTGTTTATTTTCAGTATTTACATGGTAAATAACTTGTTAAGTAGTTAAACAAGTAGGTGAAATAAACCAGATAGTACAGAAAGAATTTCTAACGGGTTAGACTTAGAAATTTCAACATTCTGTTGCTTCACCCCATAGGAATTTTGGCAAATCTTGATCATGTAGCATTGCTCTCACACTTTCTTCAATGGACTGATTCTTTCGTTTTGCAACTCTGTTTTGCTTGGGATTATAGGGGACTATCGTCTCCCTCTTAATCCCATATTCCTTACAGAAGGCTATAAGTTCTTTCAAAGTATATTCTCCTCCATTATCAGATCTTAATATCTTGATTCTCCTTTATGTAAGGTTCTCTACTTCAGCTTTGAAATCTTGAAATTTGGTAAAGACTTCATCCTTGGATTCCATTAAGTAAACCCAATTTTTCCTTGAAGGGTCATCTAGGAATGTGACATAGATGGCCTTCAAGTGATTTTGGAGTCATAGGACCACAAACATCGGAATGGATAAGATCCCAGATTTATTTTGACCTTGAAGCATTGCTTCCAAATGGTCTCTTGGTGTTCTTACCCAACGCACATCCCTAGCAAGCTCCTTCATGATCTTCTTTCAATTTAGGGATGCCATTTACTATGGTATTTATGGTTGGTAAGATTTTGTAGTGGAGATGACCAAATCTTCTATGCCAAAGTTCACATGTGCTAACTTCAATGTGAACCAAAGCTTGAGTGATGGGAGTTATCAATTGATAGAGTTTTCCTTCCTGATCCCAATCATTGTAGCATTTTCTATGCTTGAGTTAATACCCCATAGTACAACCTTTTGCATCAATGAATGCAACTCGATCACCCTTTTCTTCTAAGCATGAAATGGAAAGTAAATTTTTGTGCAAACTTGGAACAAATAAGATATTGTTGAGATGAGTGTTTCCTCCATTTTCCAGCCCAATTGAAGTTGATCCAATTCCTCTTACAGGGTAGCTTAGATTATCACCAAGTTCTACGGAGTAAGAGGATTTCCCTTTTGATAATGTCTTCAATTGCTTATGTTGACCAGTCATATGCCTTGATGCTCCACTATCGATCACCAAATATTCTCATCTTGAAATGTGCCAGTGAGAGTTCAAAATAACCCTTTATCCTTTATAGATATCTTGGTCACTTCCTTCTTAGAAGAAAATAGGATATCCCATACTTCTTTGATGCCTTTCTTGAGATGACTTGCCACCTTTGAACACTTCTTTAGGAACTTCTTTAGTGTAGTACAGATCTTCACTATGCCCTTAGCCAACCTTAGCTCTGATACCATGTTGAGAAATCTATAGGGCAAAAGTTAGGATCTCTTTTCTTGATAACTTCTTGTGGTGTCTTTTTACTTTTTCTTACTTATTAGTTTCTTCACTTATTGTTATGTTTGTGTATCATCAAACAGTTACGAAAACAAGAAGAACAATAGTAGACAAGAACACAAAATGTAGGATGCAAGCCAAGCCAAAACCTCTCCACTTGAGAGGAAAACCCGCAAATCTCTTCTCTTCTTATATATTCTTCAATTGATGAATTCCTAAACCTCTAGACCAAGACCAATACCCTCCAAGACCAAGTCCAACCCTTTCGGATGATGTGCTTCCTTTGTCCAAGTCAAACCCAGTTAAATCTCTTCTAGCAACACAACCTCGACGTCCAATTTCAGAATTTCGGCCTCTACTGCAGGTTTGAAATTTTCAGCCCTCCTAGCAGCAGTTGTTGCCACATGTGTGAGCTTATTCTGGCCTCCCAAGGCTTCTTCAGACCTTCGCCTGGCTTTTTCCTTCTTTTGGTGCTTGAGGATGACCTAGTGTCACTTCGCTAACCTTCTTTCTCTTCTCTCTTCAAGATCGTACCTACGAAAGAAAAACCCTAGCCCAGCAGCAGAAACCTTAGCCTTCCTTCGCACGTGTGAGAGAGAAATAGCCTAGAAACACGACTTCTTCATTCTCTTCCTTCTTCGCCACCTTCTTGCTCTTCTTCTTCACTTGGATGAGTGAGTGATGAATATCTTCCAAGGAGATCGAGTTCCCTCCTTTATATAGGCTTCTAAAGGTAAACATGGCTCCTCAAAATAGGCTGACTTCCCAGTTGCCAGGCCGACTTGGTCTTGCAGGGTATTTTGACACTTTTAATGACAAAAATAATTTTCTTTACAAGTTACAATGTGCCTGATGGGGTCTTCAACTTATGACAATGACTCTTTTGACTTCTTAACCTAGGATAAACCATAGAAGCACTCCATGGGTGCTTGACCTATAAAATTAAAAACCTTGACCATGAAACCCATGCTCCAAAAATAATAATAATCAAGAATCAAAAGTACGTTTTATATCTATGAACACTGAACCTAGTTACACATTTTTCAACACTGACCATTCTTTTGTTTCTATTTCGGTATAAATTGTTGAAAAAGGGTTATAGACAAATGCTCCAAAAAATAGAAAAAAACGTTGGAAATACCTGACATCAGAGATATACTCTTGTATGGGTGAAAACAATATGCCCTATCTCACCAAAGCAAAAGACTAGAAGCCTAACCAAGACACCCTTCCACCTGAAGCTTTGAAATGTTAAAGTGACTTTAATTGCTTCCTCTAACCTGATATTGGCTCCTACATGTCCATTCTTTTAGCTAATTCATACTAAATAATTGCTAATATGGATAACGGTTTATACTCTATATAACTTGGACCCTAGGGCTACCAAGTTTAACAAGAAGAGACAAAAAGTTTCCAATTGAAGAAAACCGATAAAGAAGGAAGACCAAATCAACATTTCTTCATACCTATTCACTCTTTTCTTTCAAAGACATAAATTGCACAAGTACCCCGTCTTCTAAAAATCCTATTGAAAATTACAACCCGTAATCAACTAGATTTCAACGGGATCAAGTAAGTATCCCGTGGAAACCAACATGCAACACAGCAAACAGCAAACGAGAGAATGCACTTTGATATTATGGTATGATACTAGGCGTTAGTATACAACCAAAAGAAAGTTCCTTTATATCGTAGATTTTCAGGAGCTGGCAATATTTTTCCAACTTCCCAAAATATATGCAGTGCACAATGTTGTTAATCTTCGTATTACATGTTTCCACAACAAGATCTACAAAAAGGCTAAGCATAAATTATGAAAGTAATATTTAAAATAAACATGTGCTGCACATGAATGGTATAGAACCCTGGCCACTGTACATATTCTTGGTATAAAATATGCTACAATTAAAACAACAAGAAATTTATGCATCCACTTGCTTTAATGCTATCTCGTCAAAAAAACTCGATAAAAGCCTGTTAGGAAAGCATTGGATAAAAAATTATGGCTGCAGTAACCAGAATTAGTCAGGCAAATAGAAAACAGAATTAGTAATTGGGCAGAAGTAAAAGAAACGTAACCAAGAGGACAAGCGGGTTTTAGGCCGAAACATTCTACATTGGATCATAGTACCATGTTCAGACACATTGTTGAAAAGGTTTGGGAGGACAAAGAAGAAGTATTTTGCTGCTCTGTTGACTTCAAAAAAGCATTTGACACAATCCCTAGGGATAAGTTGTGGCGTAGAATGGAATAACTTGAAATTCTTGTGCATTATAAAGCCGTTGTCCATAGACTTTATGAAGAAGTGAAAGTCAAAATTAGAACCTCAACAGGTATTTCAGAAAGCTTTAGAAGTGACATTGGAGTCAAGCAAGGTTGCACTCTATCCCCTACGCTTTTTGGTCTATATATTGGTAAATTGGAAGAGTGGCTAAATCTGCAAGGTGGAGACAGTGTTCGATTGGGGGAGTTTGTGATAAAGCTTCTTTTATATGCTGATGATATGGCATTGATTTCTAAATCAGCCCATGATTGTAAATGCACTTATATGCCCTTGAGCATTTTTATAGAGCAGTGGGGATGCAAGTCAATACTAGCAAGACCAAAATAATGATTCTCTCTAATTAAAGGAAGCAGAGCCAGCATACTTTCTTCTTTGAAGACAACATTCTTGAAGAAGTAAATGAGTACAAGTACCTTGGGATTGATTTCAACAACGAACTCAATTGGCAGGACTGCAGAAAGAAGAGAATTTTAGGAGGGTGGAAAGCATTATATGCTCTTCAAAACAGATGTAGAGAGGCAGAGTTATGGGATTGGAAAACAATTGAAGTGCATTTTGGACTCCTAGCTTGTCCAGTGATGCTAATTGTGGGTTAGTAGCACCCCCGTCTCAAAATGGAAACAAATTGAGAAAATCCAAAAACACTTGATCATGAACAAGTTCAAAACAAAAAGTTCAATACCTTATGAGATAATGTTGAGTGAAACAGAAGCAACTCCCATTGAAGCAATTGCTATGGTGTGCCTCATAAGATATCTAAAAAGAATTGAGCAAATGAAAGTAGGTAGATGGCCTAATGTTATCTTCAATGAAGGCATTAGTGAAAGAAAGAAAACATGGATGAAACAAAACTACACATGGATGCAAAAATGAAATATCTACCTTAATGTCTATCCCACAAATAGCAAGGAGCTAAAGGATTTTGTTATGGAAAAGTTTCGTAAAAAGGTATGGGGAAAAGAATTGGGTAGAAAGAATAAATATTACATTGAGGAATTCAGCCCTTCATGTGATCTACAACAAAAAGAGTTCATTGGAACTAGCATTTCGTGGAGGGAAAGGTTCTTATTGTTCAATTAAGGACCAACTTGCATCAACTTCAGTGTGAAACAGGACGGTGGAAAAGGCCTAAAGAAGCTTGGGAAGAACGGGTGTGTACATTTTGCAAGTCTGGGGCTATGGAATCAGAAAAACAATTCATTTTGGAATGTGATGCATTCAAAGACATCAGAGAAAGTTATGAGAACATGTTAGCATCAGTGTCTTGGCATTGACTTTTTAGTGAGGGGATTGTTGGAAGGTTGGGCCAACACATCATCCCTTTGAATCGGAAAATGATTGAATTGCAAAAAAGCAAAAACAGGGAACTAATGGTCTCATAAACTATTTTTAGTCTCGTGGACCTTAAAATATCATTTCATATGCTTGAAACCCGATTAGTTTAGAGATTATGTCGGCTTAAGGGCCAAAAGGTTGAGCTTTTTCTCTTTTAATATTATCTTTCTTCATTTTACCATTTATTTATGTGTTTGAGGGATTATGTTGGCTTAAGGGCCAAAAGATTGAGTTTTTGCTCTTTTAATATTATCTTTCTTCATTTTACCTTGTATTTATGTGTTTAATAAATATGAAGTATATTTTTTTGGGTATCATTTTAAATATATCATTTTAATCTTTTTTGGTAGGTGTTCGAGATTTTTATTTTTATTATTTAAAATGGTTTTTCAAATGCATAGATAAATTTAGCACCCTAAAAAATTTGTAGACTACAAAATTCAGATTTACCATTGCCTAAAAATCCCTACTAAATTTTAAACAAAATAGACCAAAAAAATATCAACAAAAAAAAAAAAAAACAAAATAGTTAAACTGTGAATTTTTTGTGTTTAAAATTGTATAAATAAGAAACCAATTTCAAATGTTTGGGTTCTCTCTCTCTAGAATAAGTTGGAAAAAACAAATATTTTTACACATTCTCAACACATTACCATGGAAATGTTTGCAGTTTAAGTGAGCCTAATGGTTAAGAGCACGTGTTTCCTCCTAACAGGTCACATGTTCAAAACCTGAGGGGGTAGAGTATATATGGCTTTTGGTGTCTAGCTTGATTATGACCTTAAAATTGGATAATAATAAAAATTAAAATACATAATTTTGTAAATTATATGCTATTACCTCCAATTTTAAGGACAAGCAAGGATAGTGTTAAAGATGTTATTACCTCCAATTTTAAGGACATGTTGTGGGATGATAAAGTGCCGGAGGGTAAAAGGAAACTAAGATACTATAAGGAGGTGATCAACCCCACCCTCAATAACCATAATTATTTCCCGTGTTGACCAACACTAAGAAAAAAATGAACATCGCCAGGATAAGAACTAATTCTCATGAGCTAATAATAAAAATTAAAATACATAATTTTGTAAATTATATCTTATTACCTCCAATTTTAAGGACACGCTATGGGATGATAAGGAGTCGGAGGGTAAAAAGAAGCTAAGATACTATAAGGGGGTGATCAACCCCACCCTCGATAACTAGAATTATCTCTCTATGTTGACCAGCACTAAGAAAAAAATGAACATCGCTAGGATAAGAACTAATTCTCATGAACTTCGAAGTGAAATTGGGCAATGGTCTACTCCCATGATTCCATTGGACGATATAATCTGTCAAATTTGAGATACTAAAGGGTGGAAGATGAAAAACACTTCCTTTTAGACTACCCCGCTCTTACTCACATTCGCTCTCAATTCCCTAACATCTGTCATACTTTCAATCTTCTTCACTTATTATGTCAGCCCAACTATAGCGATTTTGGAGTTCTTCTTTCCCTTCCTTTTTATCATAGAAACAAGATTTTTAGGGATCTCAATTAGATTTTTTTCTTTTCTTGAGTTCTGATAAAACCACATTAGTCCTAGAGGAAGTAAATCATCATCATCATGATTTATCAATTTTATAATCTTAATATTTTAAAATATATTTTAGTAAAAAAATAAAAATAATAAAATTAATATTTCAATATAAATAAATTGGAAAAACTAATTTAATATTTTTAAAATATATTTAATATATAAAATAAAAATAATTAATATTTTAATATAAATAAAAATAAATTTCAAAACAATTTAAAATCCTTAATAAAAAATTAATCTAAATCATTTAAAAATAGGTATTAGGTTTATTTTGCTTTTGCGTCACAAACAACTTTTAAATACTACAGTAATCTGTTACAAGGTTATTATTTTAGATGCATATATGATATAAGAGCACTTGGGATCAAACCCATTGATTGGTCTGTAATTAATTTTTGACCCAGAAATGATATGCCATGGTTTCCGTAAGAATCATTAGGTTTTTTAATGATTCATTTCAGGTTAAATCAAGAAATAATTGACTCCCCTACTTCTGCTCGGATCTTCCTATTTTGTGGTTCAAGGGATTTGCAGGCTTCCTGGCTGGCTTGTTATTTGTTTTTTCCCTGGAATAACAGATCGTTGGATCACGCTCGCAAGCGGCACTAGGTTTTTTGGTCTGCATTCCGCTCTGGGACTCTGTTTTCTTTTTTGGTTCATACCCCGTATTTTTGGGCTTATGATCTCTGTGCCCTCTCTGTTCACAGTTTTTTTTTGTATGCACGACGAATGAGCCAGAGCTCACTTGAACACAGTTGAAGAACATA
>APFE030999557.1:194425-212440 GCA_000404065.3 Pinus taeda
AATAATACTAAGTAATTATATCTATGAAAGTTAAAACTTAAATTCAGGTTTTTGAAAACTTCTAATAAATTTGAGTTGATTTTAAAATTCATGAAAATCTTATTAAATATGGGTTAATTGAATTAAAATCAATAAAAAAAGATATCTTAAAAAATCATTTCATCTATTAATTTCAAACTATCATATAATAATAATAATAATTAAATTAAATCCTGAACATTTTAAAATATATTTTAATTGTAATTTTTTTAAATATAATTTTAATATTTATATTTTAATTAATAAATAATTTTTTAAAATAAAATTAATAATGATTAAGAATGGAGAAAAAAAAATAAAAAAATCAATATAAAAAAGTGTTTATTTCTAATAATTTTTACCAATAAAAAGGATGTCTTACTAATTAATTATATCTATGAAAGATTACAAACTTAAATTCAAGTTTTTGAAAAACCTCTAATAAATTTGAATTGATTTTTAAGAGGATTTATGAAAATCTCTATTATATGGGTTAATTGAATTAAAATCAATTAAAAAGATTATCTTAAAAAAGTCATTTATCTTATTAATCGACTACATATATAATAATTAATAATAAAATTATATAAATTAAATCCCTAAACATTTTTTTTAAAAACTATATTTAATTATAGTTCAATGACTTTAATAATATTAATTTAAATTATTTATACTTTTATTAATTAATTTTTAATATAAAATTAATAGTTGATATAAGAATGTGAAAAAAAAATCAATAAAAAGTGTCATACTAATTAATTGTACCAATAAAAAAGTGTTATACTAATTAATTATTTTTATGAAAGTTAAAACTTAAATTCAAGTTTTTGAAAACTTTAATAGATTAGAGTTGATTTTAAAATTTATCAAAATCTCTATTAAATATGGGTTAATTGAATTAAAATCAATGAAAAAAGATATCTTAAAAAAGTCATTTCATCTATTAATCAAACTACATATTATTAATAATAATAAAATTATATAAACTAAATGCTAAACATTAGAGAAATCTAATCCTAGATAACCTAAACCGAGTTCATTTTTAATTATTATTTCAGAACCTAAAGAGCTACTCCACCTCACCCAAATTCAAACCAAGGATATTCCCTTAATCCATTCATACTAATACATGGTTTTTCCGCAAATGTTAGAACAACTACCTAAAAGCCATTCATAACAACTACCTAAAAGCCATTCATACTAATCCATCGTTTTTCCACAAATGTTAGAACAACTACCTAAAAGCTACCTTGGCCCGCTACCTTGGCCCCCAAATTCAAATTGGTCGTATTCCCTTAATCCATTGTTTTTCCACAAATGTTAGAACAACTACCTAAAATCTACCTAGGCCCCCAAATTCAAATTGGCCATATTCCCTTAATCCATTGTTTTTCCACAAATTTTAGAACAACTACCTAAAAACTACCTCCGCAGTGCCCAAATTCAAACTGACCATATTCCCTTAATCCATCATTGGTCCACGAAATGTTAGAACAACTTAATGGGCCACCTAGGAAAGACCATATTCCCTTAATCCATCATTTATCCATAAAATATTAGAACAACTCAATGGGCCACCTAGGATAGATCATATTCCCTTAATCCATCATTTATCTACAAAATGTTAGAACAACTCAATGGGGCCACCTAAGAGTCCATCCTTTATCCACAAAATATTAAAACAACTAAATGGGCCACCTAAAAATCAACTCAATAGACCACCTAAAAATGAAGCCCAAGAGTTGAGTATAAAAATTATAAATATAATGAGGTTTACTATGTGTCGGCTACCGAGGAGCACACTTAATTGTCAGATTAGAGTACAGAAATCACATTCACTATACATGAAAAAGCAAATTGGCTTTCTCCGCTTCAAAACCCTGGGCATCAATCTCAATATTATTACATTTAAATCCCTTAACATGTATTACAAAATACAGTTAAGTAATAATGTATAGTGCAAATTTGAATCAAAGATTTAACAATTTCAACATTACGTTTAAATTTATTAAAACTAAAATATAAGATTTTTTTTTCAGGAGAAAAAAAGCGGAATATATTATATTGAGGTCAAATAAATACAGATGTAGATAAAACATTGCTTATCTAGTATGTACATATATGGATATATATGTATATCATATGTGCTGTCAATATTCATATCTAGATTTATACAGATAATTGTTATATATGGAAATTGTTCCGGATAGATAAACATTATAAGATAGGTAAACTTTGTTATGGTAAAATTCAGATAGACCCATATATCATATGCCAGTCTGTCAAAATGTTATCTAGGATGCAATTTGGCGATGAGACCGTGTCGTTGAAGATGGATGCATTCCTCCATTTCCAGACATTCCATAGAAATATGAGAATAAGGAACCGAGTATTCCCTCTTTGTCTGCTCCATCCAATAAGTGCTGCATTAAGAGAATCATAAGCAGTCAGAGGGAAATAAAAAGTGTTGGCCAAAACATACCAGATTCGCTGAATGGCTGAACAGTGGATGAACATGTGTAGATTAGTTTCTTCTTCAGATTTGCAAGCTGTGCATCTGCTGGGGCCATGCCAATTCCGTTTTCTGAGGTTGTCCCAAGAAAGATTTTTGTTATAGAATACAGGCCATGCAAAATGTATGAGCTTTGGAGGACATTTTGCCTTCCAGTAGATAGATGGAAAAGAAGGCAGCGAATATGGTGTTCTGTTGCTGATCAAGTGTAGGTATATGTCCCTAACTGTAACAGGCCTTCTAAAACGGCTGACAGTCCATTGTAGATCATCCTGTTGTCCATGTCTATGAAGACCGCTTCCAGATAGCATATCAGAAATTGTTTTCCATCTATCGGACCATGTGTTCTGCAGATTGAGTTCATATTCATTCTTCCATATAGGAGAGGATCCGCGCCAGTCTTTTATGAGTTTCTCCCAGGTGAAGATGCCATGATGCTGTAACATATGTGTGAGGTCTGCAGGTATAGATAGGTCGGCGAGACTGCCAGAAAGAGTATCAATATTGATAAAGATTTTGTTGCCTGAATATATTCTCCAGCAGAGGCGTGATAAAAAGAAACTTTCTACTTTCCGCATGCTGTTCCATATGGGGGAACCATGCCGCGGTCCGATGGAACCTTTTCTGAGCCAGTGTTCAATGGAGCGACCCTTCATGTATCTGAGTTGGATGATGCTGCTCCAGGGGGTGCTTCCAAAAACGCCCCTCCATAAGGATCGGCAAATGAGCACTCTGTTAAAAATTCTTAAATCCATGATCCCCCAACCTCCTTGCTGCTTGGGTATAGAGATGTGTTTCAGACCTGCTAAGTGGAATTTTTGTTGAACAGTTGTGCCGCCCCATATGAATGATGCTGTGGTCCGGTTAATGCGCTGGATAATGCTGTATGGAAGATTAAATAGATGTGCCCAATAAACTGATAGGTGAGTGAGTACTGATTTGGATAAAGTCACACGGCCCGCCAGAGATAGGGCGCGATACTCCCATTGGGATATTTTTTTGAAATAGCGTGCAATGAGCCATTCCCAATCTGCGGAAGTGTATTTGTGTGTTTTGAGTCGGAAGCCCAAGTAGGAGATGTCGTTCTGTAATGATTGAGTTCTAATTCCAAACATATCAGCAATAACCCGAATCAGATCTGTGGGGACGCCTTGGAAATACAGAGTAGATTTTTGAGAGTTAATTGAGAGACCTGTAGCCTTTTGAAAATTATGAAGAATTTCATATATACAGTCCCATGTGGGGCGGTGTAAGATGGCGCAAATGAGGATATCGTCCACGAAAAGATTGTGGGACAGTGAGAGATTCCGTCCGATCCCAATGGGAATACAACGCTGTTCCTCCACAGCCTTGTTTATGTGTAGACTTAGTGTATTCATGGCCAATATAAAGATTATAGGAGCCAGTGGGCATCCCTGGCGGAGACCTCGTTCAGCATGAAAATAAGGGGAAGGAGTCCCGTTAATATTTATAGCATATTTCACGCCCTCTATACATGCCATTATCCAACCAATCATTTCAGGGCGAAGGCCAATCTGTGCCAGAAGGCAGCGTATGAAACCCCAGTCCAGGCAATCGTATGCCTTTTGCAAATCGATTTTAAGAACAGCCCCTGAGATGTTCTTGGAGAACATCGAATATATACATTCTTGAGTAGAAGCTACAGCATCTAACATATTTCGACCCTTTAGAAATGCGTGTTGATCCTTTGAAAGTGATGAGGCAAGAGTACCCTTGATGCGTTCTGCGATTATCTTTGATATGATTTTGTATGATATGTTGCAGAGAGATATCGGGCGAAAATCATAGAAGGAGTCTGCGTCTTTCTTCTTTGGGATGAGAGCAATTAAGGTTGATGTTACATGAGGATGAATGTAACCTTTGATGCGGGTGTCTTCAATCATGAGTAAAAGATCCTGTTTAATTAGATCAAAAAAATGAAGGAAAAATTCGACGGTCCATCCGTCGGGACCAGGGCATTTATCCTTGTTGAATGCCTTGAGAATGCCGAGTATTTCTCCTTCTGTGACCGGCTGGAATATGGCATCGTTAGAGGATGCATCAAACATGGAGGGAAATAATTCTATGCCCCAGAGGATATCATGAATAGCGCAGCCCTCACCACGGCTGTATTGCTTTTTAAAATGAGAGAGAGCAGCATTTGTGATGTCGCTTTGTGAGAAATAATGGCCACCAGAACCATCTTGAATTTTCCAGATAGTATTGATCTCACGCCTGAGATTGGCATGTCTGTGGAAAAATTTGGTATTTCGGTCCCCCAAAGCAAGCCATAAGGCCCGGCTCTTTAGACGCCAAGATGACTCCTCCGTGTCTAAGATGTGGTTCTTTTGGCGCATAAGATCAGCAATCTTACTTTTGGTATGGAAAGATAATGAGTGGGGATCGCGGGATGTTTGGATGAGGTCCAACTCGGATTGGATGCACGAGAGGGCAGATCGATCCCGCAGGCGCTTCTCTCTCTGCCAGTTCATGACAAGGGATCGAACGTATGCCAGACGTTCGCGAAAAGAGGGCCCATGGAGTCCCTGTACAGGATCATTCCAAGCGTCCTTGACAATTTGATTGAAGACGGGGTCTGTAATGAAGGTATGATTGAACCTGAATGGATAGCGCCGACGGGGAAGCTTCTGCCGCCACTGTATGTAGATCGGTCGGTGGTCTGAGATGGAATCAAGACCAATGGAGAATGAAGGCATACCCATATCCTCAATAATCTCTTCCTGTATTATAACGCGATCTATGCGCTTTGCAATATAAGCGTTTGCCAATCGACCATTCTGCCAGGTGTGGGTCTGTACAGAGGGCTCGATGTCAATAAAATTCCAATGAAGCAACTGCGATCTGAGGAAGTCGGATAACGGGTCCTTTTTCCTGCCAGCACCCCACACTTCATCAGGGCATAGTGTGAAGTTCATGTCTCCAACAAGCATCATATGACGAATCTGGCAGAGATCCGAGGAAAAAAATCTGTCCCAAAAAGGCTGTCTATGCATGTATGGGGCGTAGATGTTGAGAATATGAATGGGGAGTCGTTGACCACGGAAGGTGGCAGATAGTAAAATGCCCGCGAAGCATTTATAGGCAGATGCGCGTATCCAAAGGGGATCCCACATAGCGACAAGGCCACCCGAGAGGCCACATGCATCAAGAGCCACGATGTACCAGGAGGGAAGCATCTTCCGGAAATATGAGATTGAGGTGGACCTGTCGTGCATTGATTCTTGAATAAGAATGATTTTAGGCCGGGCAGAAAAAATGATATTCTTGAGCGCAAGGAATTTGGGGCCAGCGCCAAGCCCGCGAATGTTCATGGAGATAATATCCATCAAGATTTGGATGCATCAGCCAATTCTGCTCTAAGGGGCTGAGAGAGAGAGGATGACATGTCATAAATCGGAACATCAATTAGAGAATATGATCGGTCGCCCAGTGCAGGAGGATTGGATCGCCCCCGAAAATGACGAGAGCCACCTCTGGCAGTCTTACGAACAGTAATATTGAGCCCCGAAGCCGGACTGATAGTGGGAGAGTTTGGATGAGGCGGTCTGTGGATGGTAAGAGGCTCTAGCTCCACGGATCGGCGGTGAAGAAGAAGATCAACGTCGCTGTCGAAATTGTTAACCGGCGTTGATGAGGGGGAGTTGACAGGGGTTGAAGCCATCATGGGTTCCTTCCCCTTGTTGATCAGGGAGCAAGTGGCTCGGGGGGGGGGGGTGAAGATGAGATAAAAATTGGGAGGGAGCCAATACTGAATTCTCCAACCGGGATAGGAGAGGGGGAGCGTATGGGTGGATCATTGATAGGTTCGGGGATGGGAGCATGTGGGGGGGGAGACGGTGGGAGACCAATAGGGATCTGAGCCGAGGGGATCCCAGGGGACGGGGGAGAAGATGGGATCGGGTTAGCAGGCGGGTGGCGACCGGATGAGGCGCGATGATGGGGGAAACGACGACGGTGGGCGTCCCGGCGGGGGCAGGCCTCGATGAGGTGACCCGTCTTGTGGCATGCAGCACAACGGAAGGGTATGCCCCAGAAGTCGAGGCGTTGAGAGATCCTTATACCATGCCATGAGATGTCGACATGTTCGGGGTAACCACCACGGAAGGCTCGATCGATGAGGATCCAAGCAATCTGTTTGTCCCTTTCCCCGATAATCCAAGGGTCGGCATATATGAAACGGCCGATGGAGTTCCCAATGATTTCCATAATCTCTTTAGACCACATCTCGAGCGGGAGGTTCGGAAGCTTCACCCAGATCAGATTATGTGAGGGGGTGTTCTTTAAGGGGTCGAAACCAATAAACCACCGATGAAGAGCAAGAAAGCTTCTTTTGAAAACCCAGGGAGCCCGAAGGATAATCTCCGAATCTGCAGCATCAAGAAAATGAAAACATAACCAATCTCGCATAAGATGTGAAATAATGGGAGTATATCCGATAATGGGCTTCCACCGATCAGAAAGCCATTTCCTCATTTCCAGTTCATCCATAACCGGAAAGTGCCATTGACCGATAAGAGCACATCTTTGGAGACTGTCAATCCGCTCGGAGAGGAGGGCATTGTTCAGGTCGATAGCCGGCGGAGGAGCAGAAGACTTGACAGGATTACGTGACCCACGAGACGACTTGAGGGGGGGAGCATGATGAGTAAGTGGATGGTCACGAGGGGATGCATCGCCCAGATCAGCAGTAATCGAATGGGGAGTCGGGATCCGCGTTTCCTCCGCGAGAATGGCGGCCCTGATTAAAGCCTCCGTGGCAGAAGAGTCCGAGGCGACGTCCATGACAGGAATAGAGTCAATGACAGATCAGCAAGAGTGAGAATAGGTCATCAATATGAAATGACATCGAACCACAATAATAAATGGTAAACGTCTGGAAATGAAGATGGCAAGGAATAGTGGAAGGAAAGGTACAGCGTGAGAGATTATCATAATCCGGGAATTGATGGGAAGAAACTTGTAGGGATGGATATCAGGACAAAAGGACATAAGATGGATGAAAGCAGGGGAAAAAGGATGTCCTATAACGCCGTCAATGACCAAAAGGAGTAAATGGAGCCAGATAAGGATCAAGACAGAAGATCCTGGAGATAGATATATCGAGGAAGACAATTAATGATATATATCATAGGGGTCGAGTACATGACGGAAATGTGTGAAAAAACGGGAAAGAATTGCCGGAGGAAAGAAAAAACCGACTGGGCAAAGAAACGGAGCATTACAGAGCCGAAGGGAATGTTCAAGGAGAGGGATCTCGACATGTAATACAGCAACAGTATATAGGAATAACGCACCACCAGGTGCCAATGCGAAAACTAAAATCTGTGCAAGGTTGGTATACATAAAAAAACCGTTTCATGAATATGAAACAGTTAGATAACATGATACGCACAATGGAGATATAAGATATCAATAACTGTGATGATAGATATACATAGCTGGAGATAATAGACAAAGATAATAAACAGTGTGTGCTATAACAATGTGCATAGACAATAGAGTTGACAGAGAGAGGCGTACCTGGAAGAGCGTCACCCCTTAAGCGAGAACACGCCGCATACAAAGAACTAGGGATAAATGGAAAGGAAGTATGGCAATGCATGGGTCGGGTAAATGATAGATGCCGGCATGAGCAGGCAGGAGGCCCGATAAGGATTACCCACAAAGGATTGGACAAAAAAAAAACGTAAGCTGACATGAATCGAGAGCAGATATCCGAGCATGAAAACAGATGAAAGCTATGCAGAAAGGTAACACAGAGAAACCAGGTTGTCCCGTGCCAAGAGGCACAGGAAAAGAAAACCTGAGTTATTGTGTAGCGAAGATTATATGGAGGGAGGAGTTAACTGAAGGGTGCCCGAAAAGAGCCACGTCCAGGAGAGCTAACGGAGATGGAGCTGAGGAATGTAATAACCCGATAGGTGGAATAGACGGCGAAACAGGCAGGTGGCATTCAAAAAACAGTGAAGAGTGGAGTGACTTACCGAGGGTCAGGCTTCGATAGGTGAATGGAGCGGAAAATCGACATAGCCATCTGGTTGGACGGAGGTGCGGCGTGTTCCGCGATGGCGCTCTCCAGCTCTCTCAGAAACAGCAAACTTCTAAACTAAAATATAAGATATGACCAATAAATCTATAATATAAAATATAGCTAATGAATTGAACAAATTTGAACACAAGATCATAAAGTAAAATTTATTACTATGGTTTTATTATATCAAATTCTCAAAATATATTACTCACGGACTTTTAATTTCAAATTAAGTTTTATGAAATTAATTAAACAATAATTTTAAATAACCAAAATTATTATTTTTTAAAGATAGTTATTTTAAATAAAGTCTAATAAAATAATTTCAAAATAATTATTATTTAAATAATGTTATAAAACAAAATAGTTATTAAATATATTAAAATATTAAAAATAATTTTACATAATTATTTTTAGCTTATAAGATAATGGTGTGTATTATTAGAGAACTTCATGATGTGTAGGTTATTTATTCAAAATTTTATGGGCAAAAATTTAGTTAGGGCTTAGTGTGACCTAAACTAAATACACTCCATAGATGATTTTGAAGACTTAGATATCCTTAAATAAGGATTTCTTAAACCAAAAATTAAAAACTTATGCAATTTAGCCAAAAAAATCTGAAGCCAAAAATTAAAACCTCAAATAACTTAACAAATAGAAAAAAAAATTAACAACTTAACAATAGAAAAAATTACATAATTTTTTTTAAATATTTTTTATTTAATAAAATTATTTCAAATATACAATAATATATATTTTTTTTAAAAAGATTATAATTATATTACAATACTATAATTATTATTATTTAAATAAAGGGAAGCTTTTTATTTTGGGTAAAAAACTTTTTTAAAATAATTTATTAATAATAGAATGATGTTAATTCAACTTTCATAATATTGTGTCTACAATGTAATCCTAAATGGATAACCAAATCTATTTCATTGGAACCTAAGGATAAGGATATAATAATAACTTAAAATAGAAACCTCAAGAACTAGGATAAAAAGGGTTACTTATTGTATTGTATGTGTTTTTTTAGTTTATTCTTAAAGTTTTGAAAATTATGACAATTCCTGCAAGATTTTGATAACATCTTACAGAGAGATTTGTAAATCCAAGTTATTATTGTTAAATTTAAGGCTTTGGGTGTCCCAAAGGTTTTTGATGATACTGAATCCATTTATATTATCATGATTCAAAAACTGTTAGTGCAAGATTTTTTGATTTTTTATCCAAATTCCAACCACTTTTAACCATCGAAACAATTCCCCTTCCCATTATATAAACTTAAAATATATATATATATATATAAACTTAAAATAAAATAAAAAAAAAAGCCACTTATAGTTATAACTTCAAAACAAGAACCTAAAAGCTCAAGAACTACCCATCCTCTCTGCTTCTTAAGTAACGATGACGGAGACTCTCAGCGTCGGCCAAATTAGCAAAATTCAAACGGATCATATTCCCTTATTCGATTCACACCCGTCCATCGTTTACACCCATAATTCTAGAACGACTCGACTTACTAAAGAAACAAATAAATGTCATGGCATTTACTATAAAATGAAATAAATAAACAAATTAGATTTCTCATTTTCAAAATGGAGGGCATTATATTCAAAAATAAGTAAAAATATTGTAGAACATATGTGAGTTCAAGATAATATTTCTTCAATCCTTTCGTACTTTTACGAACAAATTTTTAGTTCAACTCGCTCGGACAAATTTTTAGTTCAACTCGCTCGGGTACTGAAGAGTTGATGGTGGCAAAAGCTAACCAGCTTGTCATATATTTTTAATATAATTCGCTTGGTTATGGAAGAGTTGATGGTGGCAAGAGCTAACCAGCCTGCCATAGGGCATTAAATGATTGGTTAGGGCATTTAATTTTATAACACACCCCATTATTTTTCATTAACTTTATAACACACCTCATTATTTTTCATTTATCTGGTTATACCCGCGATATGCGCGAGTGTGTTATAAAGTTAAAGGGCATACAGCTAACCAGTGATTTAATGCCCTATACCACGCTGATTAATTCTTGCCAGATTTGATATAGTCTACGTACTAACAAACATTTTAGTACAGAAATCGAATATCCTATATTTAAATCCCTTAATATGCAATACAAAATAATTAATAAATGTGCAGAGTAAATTTGAATGGAAGATGTTAATAATTTCAACATTTTGTTTGTATTCATTAAAATATAAAATATAGCTAATAAATGTGTAGAATATATATATATATATATATATATTATATATATATCACAACAAATTGTCAAAACAATCACTAGGTGGGCAGAAATGTTACTCACAGGTTTTCAATTTCACTCAATATTAATCTCCGCAGCCCCACCTTCCAAGAAAGCCAATCCGCCGCAGCAGACCCTACTGCAATTCCAATTAAATCTGCACAATAATTTTGAATACAAGATATTAAAGAGTTAACAGTAAATTCGACAGGTTTTTTTTTTCATATATATAAATATATAATAAATTCATCACTACGAATTTATCGTATCAAATTGTCAAAACAATCAGGTGGCAGGCAAGAAATACTACTCATATATTTTCAATTTCACTCAATATTAATGAGCCGCAGCAGCACCTCCTTCTATGAAAGCCAATTCGCCTCAGCAGCCCCTCCAATTCCAATTAAAACCAATCCTCTGCAGCGGGCAGAGATGAGGAATGCAGGTTTAATCAGATGTTATTCCCAATTAGAAAGAACATAAAAATGTCAAAAATATATTATATATTAGCAAATAAAAATCACTGACCGATATTGCAAACCGGAATCTAGTTTATTTATGCTTCGTGCAAACATTTTTTCGAACCCTATATGGAATCTTTCTCAGTAAGAACTAATTATTTCCCTCGGCTCCTCTAATATTGCTTGAACTCCATGTCCTATTGCGGATCTTCAAACAGCAGAACCGTACACGATGAGGGAATCCAAATATGAAAAGTTTTACACGAAGAGGGAATTCAAATATGAAAATTCCGGAGAAAATATAATGAAAATCATGAAAAATTCAACTGCAGTACTGTAGAGAAAATATATTGAAGATCATTAAAATTAAATTGTACAACATTGATAAAAGAAAAAGAACCCGATTACACAGCATTACAGAAAAATCCCAAATTCAAGACCATAGGTAACCTAAAGGAAACTCATAAACAAATATCACAAAACCAAACAAAACAAAAGAAGACGCAGAAACTCATAAACAGAGAATGAAAAAGAAAAGAAGACGCAGAAACTGGTAAACATGTACACGGCCGCGGGGCAGGAGAAAGCACACGCATTCTCGTAATTCACAGCTTCAACGAGAGAAAAGAATTCACATTTCTTATAGTTGAATTTGAATGAAAAGGATCCAAGGCCAACGGTCTCATTGATGTAGTTTCTAGACGCACTCGAAATGAGCACTAGGATACAGGCCAGAGAGAGTGGAATGTGCTTTTCTTTCGAGATGCGTGGATTACGTGTCACTCGTTGCAATATAGAAAATTACAAAAATACTAAAATTTACAAAACATGCAGAGGGATTTATCTTCGTGCACAAAAAATTTGTAGTGGTTTATAATGAATTTTTTGGAAGTTTTTCTGGTGGGTTTTTCAGGTCAAAATTTGGTAGCAATTTATTGGAATCGCAAGTTTGATAGCTAGTTTCTGCACAATCAAAGCGTCCCAGGGGTTTTTCAGGGTGCTGAATCCAAATATGCAGTTAAAAAACCATTTTAACTGCAACAAATCAAGATTTAACCTCAATTTCTTCCACCGAATTCGGTCACCGGAATCTCCAAAAAGTCGCAATATAGACAACTCCAAAAAAATGTTCTTTCGTCTCCAACTTCCTATTTTCAATGTAAAGAAATATTAAATTAGTAAAAAAATCTAATTTAGTTAAAGCAATTTTTTTTTTCTATTTAAATAAATAGTTTTGTTTGAATGGTTTTTGGGACTAAATCTCTCCACTAACTATTGGACCATATCCTCAAGACTCTCTCTTGGTTAAAGTTACATCATATTTTACCAAATAAACTCCTTCTTATCTTCTCATTAAATGGATTCCCTTGTTAAACTCTATCCTCTTAATGTCATGATAGAGGCTCATTCAGCCTAGTTTGAGGGCAATGTATAATTTAGCCCCGTGTTCAACAGGTGTCCATGTATATATTATAATAAAAAATAAAAAATAAATATGCTATAATGTATAAAATTGAATATACTATGCTATGAATGTGTGAGTAAGATGTTTAACCCTTATACCTTTTTAAAATGTCTAAATAAACTATTTTGAAGATATATGTCAACTAACCAACTTTACATATAGATATAGAAAAAAAACGTTAAACTAAAACATTTTAATGTTGCATATAATAAAATATTCATAGTAGCAAAAAAAAATCAAAATGATTATCAATAAAATATTTTATTACAAATTAATATTGATGTATACTTTTTTTGTTTTTTCTTTTGAGAAAAGAAACCCTTATTTTCATTCATGTATTGAAAAGAAAAATACATTTTGTATATACATACTAGAAAAGTGTACATTACATTCATCAAGGATCTCCAGATGTGTGCAAAAAATGTCATTACATATGCTTAAAAGCATTCAAAAGCCACAATCCATGAAAATAAAATAAAATCTAAAAACCTATAAAATGAAGTGAAAACACAAATAAAATGGGAGAAGATCAAGTAATATAGGAATCACTTTTATTCCCTTTTTTTTTTTAGACATGTTGTCATTCCCCAACTTTGAGATCCATTCCTACAAACTCTCTAGTTCCCTAAGCTTCTAACTCTCAAACATTATCGAATGTCTATTTTGCATCAAGACAACTCCAATGCCCTTTCCCAAAGCATGACACTCAAGCACAAAGAGCTTAGTGAAATACGATAACTCCTATACCCTTTCTCGAAGCATCACACTCAAGCACAAAGGACTTTAGTGAAATCCGGAAGTGCCAATATTGAATAATTGTTCATTACCTCGTGGAGCTTGTTGAATGTTTGTTGAACTTCCTTTGTCCACCAAAATGACACATTCTTTGTACCAATATAGACCCATTTTAAGAATAGATCTAGCATGCACAGAGAGGGATCAAACATGTTAATGTGAAAACCCCTTTTAGAATACAAATTTTGAAAAAAAAACATCGTTGTCATCCCAATAAATTTGTAGTGTTTCTCTCTATATATATATATTTCATTGTTTAACGTATTGTTAAATAATATATAGAGTAAATGACTTAAACTTACAAGTCCAAAAGATATTTGTTGGATTTGAGAGAAAAATGACCAAGAACAATAAGCACCAAAATGTAAAATAGTGAAACCGCTTCAAATGTTTTAATAATAAAAAGTTATTTTTTTCAATCACTTTATATGATATATACATAATTTTTTTAACAATATAGGTAGTTGACATTAAAATAGTTTACATAACATGTGCATTGAGAAAATTGTTTTTTTATTATTAATATCTTTTTAAATATACATCAATATTATTTAATTTTGCATATTAAAATATTTGATTGATAACTCATATTGAATTTTTTTTATTGTTATGAATATTTTTAAAATTTACATATTAATTTTAGATTGAAAATTGAATGAAGTACTCATTTCCTTCTTATTATTTTTATTAGGAAGTACTTAGATATTTTTTATTTTATTTTTTAACTTTCAATTACTCTTTTTCGGTTGAATATTTTATTATATATGATATTAAATATATATTTATTATATAATATGATATTAAAATATTTTTCTTTTAACATTCTCTTTCTATATATAAGTATATGTGAAGTTGATATCAAATAAATTAATGAACATCCTGTGTTGAAATATTGTTTTACTTCTAATTACTTCATCTCTTTTTAATTTTTTTTTATTGTCGATATTATTTTTCTATTTAAAGAATTTTTTTTTATTTTATTTTTATGTTAAGAGTGGCACATGTCAATTCCACATTGAGTACGTATGTAATCACACATAGCCCTCATATTGAGCTATAGAATGCGCCTCTCGATGCAAAGATCTATTAAGGGTCCACCCAACTGCGAAAATCCCTTAACAAAGCGCCTATAGTAGTTGCATCATCCAAAGAATCCCCACAACTCTGTAAGGGTCCTAGGTAGTGGCCAATACAATATGGCTTAGATCATCTCTTGATGTACCTGCACCCCTTGTGCATTTATTACATGGCTTAAATATGGAAACCATATCAAATCGAATTCACATTTTGACTCCTTGGCATACAATAATTGGTCCCCCGTAATACCTAATATCTCATCTAAATACCTCAAGTCATCCTCCCATGTCATGCTATATATAAGGAGATAATCAAAGAATACCAAAAGAAACTTCTGCAATTTCTTGTTGAAGATGTGGTTCATGCAAGACTGGAAATTGGCAAGTGCATTGGTCAACCTGAATGTCATGACCAAGAACTCGTAGTGCCCATAATGACACCTTATGGAAGTCTTGTGAACATCTTGCCCCTTGACCCTGATTTAGTGATATCCTAATCAAAGATCAATCTTTGAGAAGTATATAGCCCCATGTAGCTCATCCAACATCTCGTCGATCCTAGGAATGGGATACCCAATTTTTATTGTTTTCTTATTCAAAGCCCAATAGTCAATACGCATCCTCATAGTTTCATCCTTCTTCTTAACCAAGAGTACTGAAGAAGCAAATGGATTGGAGCTAGGTCTCATATGTCCCATCTTTAATAACTCCTTGATAATTTTCCTTCTTTATCTCATCATTGAACTTCTTTGAGTGCTTGTATGGAGTAGTTATTATGGGTTTGACCCCTTCTTCAAACTTAATGGTGTGCTCGAAGTCTTTTTCAAGAGGCCTCCTTGGAGGGATCTCCCCAAAAACTTAATCATGTTTACTCAACAACAATTGAATGTCTACATGACAATGTTGGCTACTATATGAAGGTTTATGTATTGTAATCAGACACTCTATTGCCCAAGATACATCACCGTGCATGAATAATATTTTCATTTTCTTTGCTATAACAATCTTAGGGGCGTCACTGGACATGCCCCTCAAAACTACCTCTTACCCTCTATTGTAGTGAATTCCATCTCCATTGTTTGGAAGATCTTTTATTTTTTCCCTATATAATAAAGCCAGTGAACACACAATTTGACATTAGTGTTTGTCAGTTCAACTGCATAGAAGTCATCGGTCATAGTGTAGTTACCCGTCATCAAATCAAACCATGGAACCCTTTTTTTTCATGTCATAGTGTACCCATCAGCTACCACACTATTGAATCCCTAAATTTCTTCTGTGGGAATGCCTCCCCTAGCCACCATATTTTCATCAATGAAGTTGTGGGTTACCCCACTATCAGTCAAGACAATGGTGCATTTTCATTATTGTTGGAAAATGTAACTAGATTCAGTCTTCATAATTAAATTTATCACTTATGACATTGTATATATTTGTAAAAAGAAGAAAAATAGTGATGCAGGAGCATCCAACTCAGACATCATGACTGGGTGTCAGTCTTTGCCAGGTCAAAAAGTTGAGTTTACTTTTATTCGTCTTTATGTTGGTTGACATAATAGTAGGTAGGACTTTTATTCTTATTTTAATTTTTAACTTAGTTAAGGGTAGTTGATCAGTTAGGGTTATTTGTTTATCTGTTGTTAACAAGTCATGGATTAATTATTATCCTTTTATTTTAAAAGGAAAAAGACAAATGCATCTGAAGGGAAAATCTTGTCATAAGATAAAACGAATTACTAATAACCAAGTAACTTTAAAAGTCTGTAACTGAAAAGCAATTATACAATTTCATTAACTGGAACAAGGAACCTATAAATGTAACAGGACAAATCATGTAAGGGGTTCAGTTCAGCACCTCTCACACTCCAATAATAGCAAGAACAGAGAAATTAAGTTCTGTCCATCTGTATGTCTACTGTAATTTATTATGTTTTCCGATTGATGACTATCTAAGCATACAACTAACCATATACAGATTCTTGAAAATAAATTCTTTTTGTTTCTTGAGAGCAAGAAACAGTTCTCATAGAGAGACTGAAGAGCAGATACAATATGAGGGTTTGTAATTCATTCGAAGCAAACAACAAAAATAAACCAAGAGTGATACAACCAGGATTCAGTACAGGCCAAACACCCACAAGCGGATGAAAGTTTCCACAATACATTTAAATTGATAGCCATATAAAATAGTCAGCATAACTATAGGGTTCGTGTACATTTGTACATCATATCTCAAGCAAACTGAAGAAGCATAACAGCAGTTGCGACTACGAATTCAGAGCAAACAAACAGCGAACATTATTTAGGTAAATCAAACCTAATATTATTACATCTCCCTGAAGAATTTTCCTTTCAAAAATTGCATAGTCTAGCGTATCACAATTACATAACAGAACTGTAAAAACAAAGCCGTGAACGCTCAAACCATGAACGATAAACCCTAGGTGAGGGTTTCAACCACATATTCATACATAGCATAGACACGTAGACCCTTGAACGACAAACCCTGGGTGAGGGTTTTGACAGAAAATTGCAACTATAAATAGAAGATTGCAGTCAAGACACAGTGGAAGCCCAGAATTTCAAGTAGCAGAGCATTGCTCACAGGGTGAGCCATTCGACAAGCAACGTGGGTGACAAACCCTGATCCAAACTTAAAAATGAACGCAAAAAATTACAAAGATAACCATAAACATAGATATGCAGTGGAAATAATACTTCATTTCATTGAAGTAAAATACTGAAATATGCTTACAAACAGTAATGGAAATAAACCAGCTAGGGCGATGGTAGCTTATCTCTGAGAAGAGATGTGGTGGCTACATGCCTTTGAACTGTGTTACAATGAGGCTCGAAGCCTATTTATTGTTGAGAAACAATGGAAAACCCTTGACATTCCAAAACCTAACCCTAGAAGATGAAACGCCAAACTATGGGCCCCGTTTGGGTGAATTGGTACATCAACTTCCCGGGGTCGTAACTTTGGCATACGATCTTCGTTTGACGCGTACAATAGCTCGTTAGAAAGATCTATTCGAGCACTAACACTTTGGAAATAGAAACATCGGTCCATGGACCCATGTTGCCCCCATATTTCTCAAAAAACGTCATTTAGGGCCTCAAAACAGCTCCGGAACTTCAAGACCCGAAAAAAACTGCTAAAAATAGTAAATTGTGCTACAATTAAGGAAACTGAAAATGTTGAGAGAAACAATGGTGGGGGTCGAGGTGGACTTGGCAGGTGGCCACCAAGATCCACCTGGATCATTCCTCAACCCTTAGGAAGCAATGGTCCCCATTGCGTTGAGTTCCTCCATGAGATGAGGAAACTTTTGTTGAACTTGGTCCCTAGTGAACCACTTGCCCTGGT
>APFE030999557.1:230448-345345 GCA_000404065.3 Pinus taeda
TCTTGAGTATACCCTTGCACACTTTTCCCTTTCAACTGCCGAAGAGTTTGCCAACTCATCATGGCTTGTTGCATGTAGGCCAATGGATAGAACTTCTTTCTGATTGCAGCAACAAATTCACTCCATACAGAGATGGTCTTACCATGCTTCTTCATATAAGCTTGGGTTTTGCCTTCCCACCAAACCAAGGCAGTGCCTCCTAGGCGTAGGCTTGCCAGCTGAATCTTACTCTTGTCCGAGTCTATGTTCTGTACTCTGCAATACACATCAATTTGTCTAATCCAATTGTCCAACTTTTCAGCATTTAGTTCTCCATCATATATAGGCAAATCAAATTTAAGTGGCCATGGGAATGAGATTCATCTTCTTCTTTATCTTGTTTAGAACCTGATGAATCTTCATTCTTATGCTTTCTAAAGTCACTATACATTTCTTCTACCATAGACTTTATAGCTAGGAAACTTTATATGAATTGAGGATCTGGCCCTATAGAACCTTCCTCTAACATTGTCTTCCAAGAATAGACTCTCCCAATTTCAGGATTAGTTTCCACCAACTCTCCTTCTCCTAATTTGAGCTTTGATCTAGTGAGCATTCACAGCTAAACCAAAACAAGCTTGTCTAACCTTATAGCCTAGATCTCTGATACCACTTGATCTGATAATCACCTTATGAGTGACCTAAGTTGAAGATTTGTTAAACAAAAGGTATTACAGACTCATGTGCTGGTGTGTGTTCTGTGTTATTTAAGCAACGGATCGATCAGATTGCCAATACACAGACATTTAAATGGAAAGACAACAAAGAAATACAGTAAGCAACGTAAAGACACAAACAGTTTTTAATAAGGAGTTCACCCTATTCTCCAGGGCTATGTCTCCGGTCCAGCTTCAACGGTGGCCTTGTTTTATTGTGTCTTACAATAGAGAAATTACAATACAGGGACTCAATATGAGTTCTCCTGAAGCAGATTTTGCTTGGCAGGGTGGTTCTTGGATTCCCAAGCCACTCGGAGTTCACAGACTCTTTTTTTCTTCCTACCATCTCTATGACCCTTGGTCTACATTGGAAAGAGCCAAATGTGATGCTCAGTCCGGACAGATTCCTCTATGGGAAGGCTTGAATCTTCAAGCTCTCCGGTGCTCGACGCTGCCTGTGGTCAGCTCGGCCGTTTGTCTCCTTTGCTTGGTTTTATTGTTCTCTGTGTTCAGTCCCCCTCTCAGGGTTCACCATTCATTGCCTCTCTTAGTCCCTTGGACTCCGCTCAATTCGGATTCCCAATCAACTCCTTTGAATTCGGCTGTCTCTGTTCACGGCTTTAGTCATTCAATCCCTATGCATGTTTGGTTCCTCTCTCACCTGTGTCAATTCTCCTTCCGCAGTTGTGCTTGGAGTTCCTTGTTCGGCGTCAGCATGAACGCTCGGGAAGTGGCAACGTGTCCCCATCGGAACAGCGCCAGCCTATTCCTCGATTCATTTCTTTGGTTATGTCGTGGATACGTTCTTTCTCCACCGTGGCAGTCAAACAGATTCCAAATCTCTTTAGAATGCGGCTTAATTCCATGTCAATTCTGCTTCTTTCTATCAGGCGCAATCTCAACCGTCCAATCTGGGCTCCTCAAGATCCGACATCATACGTACGTCGAGCGCGGTTGACTTGCTTGACCGATAACGCGCGATCAATGGTGGTTTTCTCTCTCCTCTGCCACCATGTGTCAATTAGTGTATGGGATCACTCCACTCTTGTCCAAAACCTCTTACCATTCAAGGGCGCCCCGATCAAAATCGTCGGTTTCTAGGGCGCGGGTCCTGCCTTTGTACTTTAGCGCTTTTACCTTTTTCCGCCCGCGGTCCTCTGGTTCCCCCACACGACCGGGTGCTCGGGCTTTCCTATTTAGGCCCTATTCGCCCTAGGCGCTAATCGCGCATCGAAAATCACCTCCTTTTCGCGATCCGGGGCTCCTGAGGGCTACTTTGGCCACCTGTGCGGTCTCCATGGGCCTCGGTCAGCGCGCTTTGACTGAGGTCCTCGTCATGCCACGTCGGCTGCCATGGCCACTGGTTCTAGGTGTTTTTGATGCTGTTTTGGATTTCATTAGAGATTTGTTCGACTTGATTCAATCATGGTTCTTGACAGTCTTTCTATGGATCCAATTCGGATCAATGTGACAGTCCTTATAACTAGAAAACAAAGATGGTATGTCGAGTATCCCGCGGAGTAGTCTACAAGGATGTGACAACGATGATAACTAATACACAAAAGTGGTCTGTCTAGTATCTCGTAGAGTAGTCCACAGGAATGAGACAACGATGATAAAAAATACAACACATCTTCAACAATGTAAGTACTAAAATAGCAAAAGTAGTTCAACTATCTTAGTACAAGTTAAGAAAGCATGCGTTACAAATGTTTAAAGAGTAGTCTTACAAACAACTACAAAAAATGCATGAAAATGTGTTGGCCTTAACAGGCTTCTGAATTAAGCAAAAGTCCCAAGACACATTCGTACACCATACATCGCTAGTCCCAGTAGTGGGACATTGAAGCCACTCCTCGCTCCTTAAAAAACAGACTACAGAATCTCAAGGCTATGTGGGAGGAGCCAAGGTGAAAAGTTTGTTGCTCATACAATGAGGGGATATATATAACCAAGGGCGATGCTTGGCCCTTGTGATTCTTAGACTTCCCTCATGACCGTTCAACTTCCAATGACTTTTCAACTGACATGACTCTTCAAATTCTTATGTGCGTCCATTAGGCTTCACTTTACATTACATTAAGTTACAATGGATATGGCCCATAGTGGTGATGTGGCCAAGACAGCTCATGACACAACTCGACATGACACTAATGACATGTACTAGCTAATTGTGGTGTCTGTATCAAGATGTTTTGATGCTGAGTGGTGAATATATTCTTGGTGTACTTTGTCTTCTCCTTCACATGGCATAGTGTTGCGGGCTCTTCGATGGTCTTGGTCTTGCATGATGGTTCAATGCATATGTTCCTTTTGCGTGTTGCTTGATGTGCTTGGTACGTTTGTCCAGTTGTAAGCAACTCTTCTAGCATGTGTGCTCCTTCTTCATCTCGTTTGTTGTCTCACTATGGTCTATCAGTGTACCTATTACTACAATTCACTCATGACTGGATGAAATCAAATCCAAAACCTCCCAGTCTAGCATGATGCATTGTTATCTTGTTTTGAATGACAAGTAGGGAGAACAACTCACTGAGACAGCGTAGAGCGTAAATTGGGCTAGAATGAGGAACTTCGGGAGGACAACCTGCACGGTCAAGAAAAAATGAATAGTGACCACTAGGAGGCAGAATTGCGCAGTGAAGGACACCAATGGCAGCTGCAAGGTGGGACCTTGAGGGGCACTTCTGTGCAGTTCTTAGAGGGAAGGCAAGACATGGCTGCAGGGGACCTCAAGGCATTTTTGCGTAGTTTTCAAGAGCAACGCATGACAAGGCTGCAAGGGACCTGTTGAGTATGACTGCGCAGTTTTGGAGAATAGTGCAAGACAGGCAGCAGAGGGCCTGCTAGACATGATTATGCAATTTTGGAGAACATTGCAAGATAGACAGTAGGAGGCCTATTGGACATGTATGCGTAGTTTTGGAGATCAGTGCAGGAAAATCAGTAGGAGGCCTGTTGGATATGTCTGCATAGTTTCTGAAGGTAGTGTAGAGCAAGGCAACAAAGGACCAGTAGGACATGTTTGTGCATATTTGGAAATCATTGCAAACCCAGGTCTTGGTGCAGTGCAGGGTTCTAATATGCCATAAGGAGGCTTCATAATTGTGCTTGAGAAATGCATAGTTCAGTTTGGTGCTGGAGGCAATTTCTACGTAGTTCTGGGATGCAGATAGGTTGCCCACCTCTGGGATTTCACAATGCAACTGACCTGGAGGACAACCTCAAGCACTATGTAGTTCCGGGCAGCAAAGCAAGGTCACTGAGAGGTGAGACTGCGCAGTGCAACTCAGTCAAGATTCGATGGAAGAGGATTGTCTGGTCGAACAAATTTTCAAGAAACTAGCTAAGTGTTGAAAGCAAGTGAACTTGTGCAGACTTGACATTATGATCATACACTTAGCATACTTGGATGATGAGACAACACAGACCACCAGTACAACAAGACAAAACATGCCCTTAGTGAGACTGTCTTAGAGCTGCTTGAGATAGACATTCGGATGACCGTAACGACACTTGTGCGACAATGCTTACGACTTTTTGTGTGAGTACGACATATATTTACATAGCGAAGACAACCCAAACACACAAAGACAAACCTTCAAACTCACCAGAACAAGATCGCAAGCTTGACAAAGCAATCAATATTCCACAAGATGATCGTTGTTCAAACAAGCAAAAGGGTAAAAAGACTTCACCCGCACTGAGTATAGGCATGAGGTTTCCTAGACTGGACACGGGTTCATGGTTCAACTAAAATTTTCCCTATAGACGGATCGTATTTTCCGTCAAGACTTCATCAACCAGTGTAGTATACCTAGGGGGTATAGTATGGGGTACAGAGGGAGGTACCCAAAGGAATAATGTAATAATGGGATGAGCCATAGTTAATAAATAAAGTGGTTAACCCACATCATGTAAGGGACCACTAGTAGTTAGCAATAATTTAATAATCCCATTGTATTAGATATATGGTATTGATAGAACCATGGTAATGACCCATGGTATTGTATGTATGAGGCCTATATAGAAGCTAGAGACTCCCCATGGAGAGAGGTCAAAGATTTTAAATAATTTTAAATTCTTTATCTCTAACTTCCACTAAAATATTCCATAAATATTAAATACTTACCATTTTCTATATAAATAATCATAAATATTAAATATTCCATAAATACTTATAAAATATTAAATATTCCATAAATTTAGAAACCTTATTCCACCCTTCCATAATATATATAATTTTTAAAATAAAGTAAATTATTTTTTAACCCTTTAAGGTATACCTTTGCCTTTGAAAGATGGGAAGTAAACCATGATTATATATATATTGTATTATTTATCCGACAATACCCGGAGAAATAAATTGCAATCTCATCGAATCCAATTAAATAAAGGTTTCAATCTAATCGAGTCCAAATAGTGCAAACGCACATGGGCGGTATATCCAGGATTGGACAGACGAAAAGACGAAAAACTTTCCCAGGCCACCTCTTATATGCTTATGGTCATCTTTTTCGCAATGAATGATTATCCACTTTGCCACTTTGGATTTGGTGACGGGGCAGCCATGGAGGGTAGCTCCCAAGCTGCAGTATTGTGGTGGTTTGGCCGCTTAAAGCTGCATACAATCACTGTCAGCACCCATTCCGCCGCAATAACTGGGTTAGATGTGAACAACTTATGGATGCCCAACCTTACTGGTATCCGTACCAACCTGAGCAGAAGCTGGCGGGTAATTTCAGAAACCACTACAGGTTACAATGGCTCTACGCCATACCGCCGTGTACCACGGGCTCTATGCCATCGCCAAAAGTTGTTAAAGGATTGGCAAAAAGTTGTTGCAATCATGCTTATTGTTCCCTTCCCTTTTCCCAGTTGTAACCTAAATATGTTTTGTTCTCTTCCCTTTTGAGTTACAAAGAAAAAACACATTGTTATTTTACATAGACATTTTAAAATATTTTAGTGTTAAGTTAGTTAAGGAATTTATGATTAAGTAAGACACCAAATTTAATAAGGGAGAGGGAGCTTACCCCGTCAACTTTATTATAAAGGGTAAAAAAGGGGTTTGAAATTAGATAGAAAGGATAACATTTTATTATACCAATTATAAAGTGGTTTTATGAGGAAACTTAAAAAACATTTTTACAATATGGTACTATATCTTTTGAGGTTTGGAATATATTGCTCTAAAACTGATTATGCTGGATTAAGTGTTAGTCTTCATGAAACTTAAAGAAATAGATTAATTCCCAAGATCTGAGGCATTTGGCAATAAGTAATTCCAACTAACATAATTTTCTTTAAATAAGAGTAATCAATAACTCTACATTTACAAATAACAACAAAAATAAATAACTATCCACTGCTAGTTATTATAAATTTTCACACTGTATTAAAAGAAAATGAAAAACTAATTTCACTGCACAATCCAATATGCTTTCCAGATACCTTCGCAAAATTTGACAGCCAGCAGATGACCTTCAGGTGCTGTCACGTTAGAAAGAGCTGAAATGTTTGTTGACCCTATCAGCGTTCATGAACCTTTTACTGGAGATGAAAGCCAAATCTTTTGAGCACGAAAAATATCAAATCAGGAAAGACGCTTTAGATTGGTTTTCATAATTAAAGAGGGAGTTGTCTTCAGTGTAATTTTTTGGAGATTCTGGTGATGGAATCCGGCAGAAAATATTGAGGTTAAATCTTGATTTGTATTATTTAAAATGGTTTTTTAACTGCATATTTGGATTCAGCATACTGAAAAACTCCTAAAATGCTTTGATTGTGCAGAAATTACCTATAATCTTAGCATTTTAGAAAAAATTGACCGAAAAAACCCATCGGAAAAACCTCCAAAAAAATCGCACTAAAACTACCACATTAAAAAACCCTAATAGAGTTTCAATTTGATTTGGTGAAATGAAACCACTCTCCCTGAATTGACCCTTGGATTATAAAATTCTTATTTATTCCCCTCAAAGAGCTCTGCGATAACATGACCTCCTTCCCTCCTTTCCTTCTTGCTTGGTCTGATCTTGGTTCTGGTTTTGGAGATTCCAGAGGTCTAACAACACGTCCAATCTGTGCTTAGGTTGATATTTATTTAATTAATCTTGCTTAGAAACCAGAGGAGATATTATTACCCAAGACAATTTAGGTTTGTCCAAGTAATCAGATCTACTTTACATCGTTCAACAAAATCACAAACGGGAAAGGTAAAGTTTGACCATGTATTTATAATTATTATTTTACTGTGTGAATGAGATGTCAGACAGGGAAAGTTTGACCATGTATTTATAATTATTATTTTACTTGTGAATGAGATGTAGATAGATCATTTGGGGCTTGGTATTTTAGTGTTTATTCAAGCTTATATTTATTATTAAATATTTAGTGTTAAAATACGTGTTTTTTATTGGTATTGAAATGTGTAATTAGTTTTGAGTATTATTTTATTTTAAATTTATTTCTCTATTTTATATTTTTAATCTCAATTATGATTCAATTTATAGGTAAGATAATCACTCCACATCTTTATAGGCAGGATAATCCCTCTATACCTCTAGTTTCTCTATTTTAAATGCACTCTTTTATGGGGTTTTTTTATCTCAATTGTGTGGAAACAACCCCAATTGAGCTTGTTCACTATGAACTTTTTGAAATGAATCCATAATTAGTTAATGTACTGGTCACAAATATAAGTGAAAATACAAGGGGAAGATATAGGGGTTGGGCCACCATTCCGTCCAAATTCATACTCTAGTAGCACCTCTTTCAATTTGAAAATCAATAATTTAAGAAGTAGTTGATCTTGAATAAGAAAGAGTAACAACACTTAACATTCACGTGGTCCTCAAACCCTTTCGCACTTGAATAGTGGCAACTTGCACTTGTTAGTGTGGTTGGGCCATAGCTCACTTGAGAGATCATGGAGACAATTATACTTCATTCAAGTGGGTGAGTGTCATTCCTTCCATTACAAAATAGGATGGATACTCTTCATATATTTATATATGATTAAATTCATTGAAATGCATGCAATAGAGAAGGATTTAAACTTCATAGCCTCACTTTTGGTTGTTTGTGAGTAAGAAGATGATGAGCTAGCCTCATAAGTGGGTAGGCATGCGATAGTAGTCAATAGTAGTATCTCTAATTATCTATCTCATACTATTTTTCGAGATAGGAAGAATTAGCATGTGAAGCCCAACTATTTGCAAGCCAACCATGGTCGGAGTGATTAGGCCTAGATCAATATAGCACCTACTAATAAACACTGGATAAAAAGGGAAGGGGGGTTATAATATAAGCCCTAGAGATATAATGTATTGAAGGACATTAATAACCAATCTCCATTTAAATATTTTTAGCTATGAAGAAATAAGGAAGGTTGTAGTTATCTAGAATACAATAAATTCATGTTTTTCATTCACCAATAGCTCTAAATATAAATTTATGTTTTTCGTTCACCAATAGTTCTAAATATTGGGGCAATTGATGAATAATGCTTAATATCTAAGGCCCAAATACCCCAGAAATAAGGAAGTTGAAGCATAGAAATCATTATATTTCTTAATATAAAGTCATCTATTTCTTAGGTGGCAATGCCATTATTTATTGTAGCACCAAAGAGACATTTATTCAATCAAGCACTCAATTGTCCACAAGGCCTTTAGGAAGAAGAATAAGGTTCTACAACTTGAAATGATTAATCAATCAATTTCTTGAGTGGTTATTAAGAATAGTGAATCACATCATGATTAGAGGTCAGGGTTATACCTTCCTTAAGTTACCATGGGAGCATATTTGTTTTACTTATAGCTTCAGCCTTGGCCAGATTAGGTCTTATTCTTAACTAGAAAACTTCCCCATAATCACCATATTTCACTTTAATAACTTAATTGTTTAACGAGTTCCATCTTTTGGAAATGTATCTAACACAATGGAAAAGGAAAGGAAAATTTCACCAAAACAATGAGAATAAAATAATATCTAATGATCAAGTAAGTATGTATGTGTCTTTATCCAAATATGATCTTCTTCATCACTCACTTAAAAGCTATTGTCCATGAAATAGCTTATGCACACACCACCAATAAAACAACACATGAACTACATTCATCCTTCAAAATTGATCGCTATTCATTAATAACTTATGAGAATTGCATTGAATATCACTTTAGCGAGATGATATTGGATGTTGAAGGTATTCATAAGGCCTACCACTCTCTCAACCAACTACTATTGCTCCTCTTCCTTTCAATCTACGCGAAGGCCAATCTGAGGTGTTGAAAGACATCACACTAGTCTCTGGATGCATAAAATTGGTTCTTGCATCCCCCTATACTAGTTCGAGTGAGACTATAGCCTGTGCTACACGAGTTGTTTCCGAAAGGGCCAATAGTGTAGGGATTTGTTGGTTGGCGCAACTAACTCTAAACCTGGGTCAAGACCCCCTAAGCCAACAAATGGTTCTGTTGTCGGGTCCGAGATATTCATGAAAGAAATGTATGATGTCGCATCATTGGAATCTGACCAAGAAAGAAATTGAAAAGTGGTTGGATCGGAAGATTCACAAGTTCGCTACGCAAGAAAATAGGAACTCGTGCCTGTCAAAAGAAGAGTGGTTGAACAGGTATCTATATACAGAGATACATGAGATCTTCTTCTGCACTTTTCCCATTGAACTGTATGAGTGGTTAGCTAAATTAATAGACAATCAAGGAAGGTGGAAGCTCGATAGTCCTATAGTGTGGACTCCAGAATTAGTGCGACGATTAGAAGCCTCTGAAAACAACATCACGTAGGTTTTTGATCATTAGCTCGATTAGATTCTAGGAGGATTTGTTACAGAATTTGTAGTTTATACCTCAGTTAGCTACAGCAAATAAGAGCAATGATTTTTCAAAGGACCGCGAGGTAAGTATTTAAGATTGTTGAATACTTGGATTAAAATGTTGTTATGTGAAAAAACGGCTTATGCCATTGCCTTGATGTTCGGAGCTACGCGAAGTGGAAGACTCTTTAGAGATTGAGAAAGATTAGGTCCAGAATATAGTCCGCTAATTGCACCTCCTTCAAGTGGTGACGAAGGAGCACTGCAGGCTTCACTGCGAAGTGTTTTCCACCGGATAACGTAAGGTTTTCCATGAACACATCGTCCATCCACTCCACCTTCACCTACACCTCCATTGCATACACCTTCACCCACACCTCCACCTCCACCTTCACCACATACACCTTCACCCACACCTCCACCTCCACCACCACCATTGAACATGGCAAACACGATGAAGCTACCGATTTTCAAGGGCATATGGAGTGAAGATACATAGCAGTTTTGGTTTGTTGTGAATGCTATGTGGACAGCACAACAGATTACTGATGACAATATAAAGAAGGCACAGTTGGTTACCACTCTCTAGGATCGCGTGCTAACTTGGTATATTAAGAATTGTTCTGATAATCCTCTTTCATCGCTAGCAAAGACTATGGTGGCTTTAAACAAGGAGTTTAGTAAGCCTAAGTCTAACTCACAGTCAGTAATTAGATTCAAGGAAATCATGATAACGGTCGACGAGACACCTTGGGAATTATATCAAAGGTTGAAGTGTCATATTCAAGAAGCTAACATGCAGCTCACAAATAGTCAGCATCCCGAGTCATTTATAGCTTCGCTTCTGCCCCACCTGAGAATTGCTCTGTCACAACAGAAGATAGGAACATAGGTAGAAGCCTTGGAAATCATGATGAGGTTGCACGACCTATTCAAGATGCGACCTTGGGGGTACAGGAGATCCACTCTTAGTTACAAAGCTTACACTTAGAATTGCAGAGCTTGAAGAAAGACAAGGAGACTAAACCAGAGGTGCGCGTGGAAGTTTGGTGTCTAATGTGAAAGAGCCAGGGGCATGATAAAGACCATTGTCCCATGTACTCGAATTATATTATAGGAGGGGGACCAATTCCCTTGAAGCCAGAAGCTCCAGCAGGGCCGAGCGTGGGGGTTGCGCTATGGTGTGCTATTTGTCAGGTTGCTTGACAACATGCGACAGATAATTGTCATTTACTTTAAAAGTTTGTCCAAACACCCCAGCATTTTTTCTGTAACTTTTGCAAATTGGTGGCCCACGATGAGTGCCACTGTCGTAGCTATGAGCTGATGATGGAAAGAACACCTACATACCATATGCAAGCAGAAAATCAGCCTCCAAAGTAAGGAGCTGGAGGAGCGCGCGGAGGTTATCAGGGACAAGGATAGGACCGAGGAGGAGGAGGGCCTGGTAGAGGTCGTGGTCAAATCATCTACTACAACTGCGGACAGCCGGGGCACTACGCGCAGGAGTCTCAGAATCAGACACGCCCATCATGCCAATACTGCAACCAATTTTACCATATTATAGGAGAATGCCCGGTGTTGATAGCTAAAATGCAAGAGAAGAAAGCATAGTCTTAGCAACCTACGCAAAACTTGCAAATGATGAGAGTTGAGCCCCAGGAGGAAGATCAAAGTGTTAATATAGTGCCGAGGAGTGGAATAATGATTGGCAATGATAAGGGTAAACAGCCTGAAGAGGACGGATGGGTCCTCAAAGCCCCAGAGAAATAATTTGGTTTTGATCTGAATTGCGCTAAGGAAACCTTCATGGAAGCCAATAAGAGCTTCATTTAGGCCTCCACCTCAGGAAGCCAGGACAAGGTGCAAGAAACCAGCGTGCCTGTAGAGGTTGATCCCTTCATGCTTATTACGTTTTTGGAGACCTACAAAAATTTGTTGCACGGTAGCAAAGTTGTGGAAGGCCTGCAGGAATTAATAAACAAATGTGCAAGCAAGGAGAAGGTCCCTAATGGGCATCGGGTGTCCAGAAAAATTGGAAAACATAAGGCACGAACGGGGCGTAAGATGACGATTATTGCGCAGATAGGTGATTATGAGATGGACCAGGTCATTTTGGATCTGGGTTCCGATGCAAACGTTTTTTCAAAACAAACATGGGAAATAATGGGGAGACCTACACTGCAGTGGTCTCTGATTCAGCTCAGAATGGAGAACCAACATAAAATCATCCCTATGGGACGATTATATGGAGTAGTAGTTGATATAGAAGGTGCGAGCGCGATGGACGAATTTGAGGTTATAGAGATCATCGATGACAGTAATCCATACCCCGCACTCCTGGGAATTGACTGGGTCATTGATATGAATGGGGTCATCAATTTAAAGAAGAGGACAATGTCGTTTGAAAGGAAATCCCTTCGAATTGTAGTTCCATTGGACCCTGCAGAAGGGGCGCGCTATACTGAACCAGTCCGCAATTATGAAGAGAGTGATTATGAACTAGATTAAATCTAAAAAATAACAGCACGAGATCACGACTGGATCAATATGATGGTAGATGGATGGATTGCATGGGACTAGGAGAGTTCCTGCACCTCTAATTTAGACGAAGAGTTGGAGCATTGGTAGAATTTCTTGCATGAAGTATCTACATTGCGATGCATTATGATGATGAAGTTGTTGTGCTGTGTCTCGTCGGAGGTAAGGAAATTGCCCTATTATGATGGTTTAACTAATGTAGATAAGTTTTTGGATGAATTTGAGTGTGAAGTTCCTGAGGATCACTGTTTCCAAGCGTTAGACATGGCCTTGCGTGCTATGCCTGCACAATGGTGGGGTACGCATAAAGATAGTTTTGATGGATGGCGAGATTACAGAAGAATGATGAGGTTACAGTTTGGCAAGCCTAACACTACATTGACTAAGAAATATAACGAAAGAGATGATCCATGCGATCACCTAGCGAAATGGACTAAAGCATGGGGGACAGAACCTCAGCCAGAGTGGGTGCACATATTTTTCCATAGTTTGGATACAATTCCCATGAACTAGTATCTATAAACGTATCTCCGCCATGGCACCGCGGAGTGGAATATATTAAGGGAAGGGTTCTTATTGACCTTCAACTTTAAAGACGGCTTCGCCAACATCGATGAAGATCTACAAGAGATTAAGGAAGTTATCTTCAGAATGTCGCAAGAACCTATGGAATGGATCCAACCAGACTGGAGCACCCAGCTACGCCATGTGCTGGAATGTTATAATATGATCGTTGAAGAGGAGGATGAAGATCCAAGGACCATTAATATTTTGGAGACAGAAGGGCATCACGAAGTCGAAGGCCCACAAATAGACAACCCAGACATCATCGCGTCGTTGAAGACAAAGCAAGTAAACATTAACACTAAAGCAGAACCGAAGTTTGCAAAGATTGGAGATTATTGAGACGATGCTACTATGGATAAAGTTGTTGAGTTACTCCACGAATACCAAGATCTATTCCCTACCAAGTTCTCAGATTTGAAGGGCATAGTTGGAGATTGGGGCGTTATGAAGATCACTCTAAAGCCGAACATGAAGCCTATTAAACAGAGGTCGTATTGCCTTAATCCTAAATACAAGGAAAATGTTCGCCTAGAGCCGGATAAGATGTTGGAAGCAGACATCATACAACCAATTGAAGAATATGATTGGGTGAGCCCAATGGTGGTTTAGGAGAAGAAACAAAAGGGTGAGATAAGGATTTGTGTAGACCTGTGGAAGCTTAATGATGCATGTGTCCACGAGCCATTACCAACACCGCTTATAGATTAAGTGCTAAACAATGTTGGAGGGCAGAAGACCTACTCTTTTACTGACGGGTTCTCTGGATATCATCATATTAAGATCGCGCCCGACGATAGGAGCAAAACGACCTTCACGACGGAGTGGGATTGTTTTCAATACACTGTGACGCTATTTAGACTTAAGAATACACATGTGATATTTTCCCTCGTAGTCATAGCATCGTTCAAAAAGTTCATTCATAAGTTCATGGAAGTATACTTTGATGACTGGATAATGTTCAGATTAGTAAAGCACCATGTAGCAAATATGTGTCTGATGTTAGATATGTGTCACAGATACCAGATCGCGCTGAATTTGAAGAAATACATATTTTGTGTTCCCTTTGGGATCTTGTTGGGTAATGTGGTGTGCAAGCAAGGATTGATGGTGGAACCTACAAATATTGGGGTGATAGTGAACCTGGAGGCCCCAAGGAATGTTAAGAAATTACGCACAACGCTTTGACATACGAGATATTACAGAATATTTATCAAAGCATATGCTCAAATTACCACACCTATGGAGAAACTGTTGAAGAATGATGCAACATTCTGTTGGGACGAAGAATGTCAGCATAGCTTAGATGTATTGAAAGAAAAGATGGTCACCGCATCGATATTGGTATTCCTTGATTGGAAAAAGGAGTTTCACATACATGTGGATGCCTCTTGCATTGTGATGGGTGCAGTGTTAACGCAGGCTGGTGAAAGAGAAATGGACCATCCTATAGCCTTCGCAAGTAGGAAATTATCGAAGGCAGAGAAGAATTATTCAACGACTTAGCATGAAGGATTGGCTATGGTGTACGCGTTACAAAAATTCAGGCACTATCTATTAGGAGGGCATTTCAAAATGTATACAGATCATTATGCCTTAAAGTACCTAGTCAATAAGCTCGTGTTGAGGGGGGAAGATATGCATATGGTTGCTACTATTTCAGGAGTATGAATTTGAAGTCATTGTGAAGCAAGGAAGGTTAAATGTAGGACCTGATCATATTTCTTGGATCGAAACAGGCGAGGAGCCCAATAATCTGGAGGAAGGATTTCCAGACGCGCAACTCTTTGCAGTGCATGTAGTGGATAATCATTTTGTAGACATTATTCACTTCTTGACTATGGGGATGGCACTAGAAGGATATACAAGTCAGCAGAAAAAGGAATTAGTAGTGCGCGCAACAGATTTTTCAGTTATTGCGGGACATTTGTATAAGATGGGGGCAGATGAAATATTGTGAAGATATGTGTCAGATTTTGAGAGGGATAGCATTCTCGCTGAAGCTCATGGGGGGGTTGCGAGAGGTCATTATGCATGAAAGGCAACTGCGCAAAAGATTTTGCGCGTAGGTCTATGGTGCCCAATGCTACACAAGGATTCCAAGGCATATTGTAAGGCATGCGATGCATGTCAGAGAACGGGCAGACCATCATAAAAGGATGAATTATCATTACATCTTCAAGTATCTTTGCAACCATTTGAGAAATGGGCGATTGATTTTTTTGGGCCAATTCAGCCCCCAGGAAAGAAAACAGGCGTGTGTTGTATCATCAGCGTGAAGGAATATCTAACTAGATGGGTGGAAGCACAACTAGTTAAGGACTGTACAGGGGCTACGGCAGCAAAGTTTTTCTTTGAATATGTCTTAACCAGATTTGACTACCCGAAAGGGTTAATGAGTGATAGAGGTACACACTTTCTGAATGAAACGGTCCCTAACTGAAGAATTTCAGTTCTACCATTGGAAGAGTACACCGCATCACCCGCAGCCTAATGGAATTGTTGAGGACTTCAACAAGATTTTGGAGAACGCGCTGATGAATATATGCAACATGCAGCGAAATGACTGGGATGTGCGCATACCTGTAGTATTGTGTGCTTATAGGACTACTTGTAAGAAGCTGATAGGGCAAACGTCGTTCAAACTAGTATATGGTGTAGAAGCAATAATGCTGATGGAGTATATTGTGCCTAGTCTGTGCATAGAAGCTCTCACAAGTATAGCGGATCGTGAGGCCTTCGAGGAACAACTCGCGCAGCTAATGGAGCTCGAAGAGGATCGATTTTTGGTAGGATTTCATCAACAATTACAGAAGGAACGCAAAAAAGTGTGGCATGATCGACATATCAAGCTTCGCACTTTTAAGGTAAATGATCTTGTCATCTTATATGATAGTAAATTCACTAAGTTTCCAGGGAAATTCCAGATGCATGGGCTAGGACCATATGTTATCAAAGAAATTACAGATGGAGGTGTAGTTCAACTTCCAAAGTTGAATGGGGAACCTTTCCAGGGAAGAGTGAATGGGAGGAGGTTGAAATTGAATATAGAGGATCCTTCACAATGACTATATGACAACAAGATAGTCTTAGCGATCCAGGCAATTGCAAGGGAGCGTGGAACTATAAACTACACTACCCAGTTTAGAGGACAACGCAACGAGCAGGCTGCATGGAAAGTGATGATGTTGCAACCTATGAAGTTGCACCATGGAGGGAGGTGTCGTGCAGCGCATCAGAAAAGTGACCATTAGAGTCATTGTTCATGAATTTACATCCAGAAGATGGTTAAGAGGAGCGGGATGGAAACATTTAAGGAAAAAAGCTTTGAAGATCTATTGCCAAAACAACATTTATTGTTAGAAATTCGGGGGAACAATAAGATTTGAATTCAAAACTCCCTATAAATTATGTGTGTCAGTCCAACAGAGAACACTTTGTGCTCTCACAATTGTTAGTGAAACTCATTATTTGTCGCCTATGAACTGATTGGCTTGGGAAGATTTAGTCGTGAGTCCTGCATTGCTAAGTTGTTTGAGCTAAACCAACAGTTTATTCTTGACAAAATGCTTGCACCAAGTCCTGCTAAAATTGTGACTACTGGTGATGTTGCCTCTGAGGCAGCTGCCCTAGAAGTTTTAAGTATGGAAGCTCCAGCTCCTATGCCTACGGTGCCAAGGTCACCTTGGTTGAAGCCTACACCTATTAGAGAAACCCAACCAGCCAAATCAAAGAAGGACAAGCAGAAGAAACTGGTGTCGGTGCGCACCTCCCCAAGAAAGCATTCTGAAACACAGTAGCAGAAGAAAGATAAACAACCTGAGAAAGTATTCGACCTGGAGGCGGAAGAAGGCCAGGGAACAGAATACATAGACACTGAAGGAGCGGAGCCCATAACTAGGCTACCCGAGTATATCCCTCTTCGGAAGGGAAAGTAAAAGGTCACGAAGCACCATGATTCTGAGAAGTTCACCATTTCCACACCCTTGTTACCTGAGCAGATCACTTTTGAAGGTCCGCGGCTCGCGCGGATCCCACTATTGAAAATGGAGGATTGGGACCTCACAGATCACACTAGGTTTCCCCACTTGGCGACAGATAAGTATATGAGAAGGGTTTATTATGTAAAATCAAGTATGACAACATTAGAGATGGAGGAATGGGTCCGCGGTGAGGAACACTCAGGGTTACTCAATTTGCTGTGGGTGCCACATTATCACCACCCTCCCATTAACACAATTTTTGTGCGCTAGTTGCTCACGTTTGTGCACAATGGGTGTATATGGCTAGGAGGGCCTATACCCATCACATATATGCTTATTCATAGAATCATACGCCTACCTTAAAAGAGTGTGAACCTGGCCAAGGATTTTGGTGCAAATACTGGGAAAAGGACCTCGTCGAAAGGATGAAGAGGGATTACGACCTCCTTAAGAAGTCGCAAGAATATTCAGGGAAAGTAATGAGGAAATGTTGTGCGGATGAAGTTTCAACACCTATAATTTCCTTGGCTACACAGTGCGTGAAAGGTGTACAGTTCAATTAGGCCAGATACCTCTGTCAGGAGATCCTTGCGAACTGCCGCGAGGCCTAGGATGAAACCAAGTCATTTCATTACGCTTGGTTATTGTTATACATTGTGTTAGTTGCATGGAAACTACCAGAGGACAATTATTTTCCTCCACTTGAGGAAGTATTACCAGAGTCCACACAATTTGCTTCCTTATGGTCTAGCAAGGATGTCGCATGGATCACAGAGACAAAGATATTTTGGGTCCTCATGGAGATGGATCTCTGCATGGCCATTAATTAGTGTCTGAGGTTGTCCCCAACCTTGTTCACGCAGTTTTTAGCCTACGTGGCATTCAAGGCTGACTTCCACATAGTATACATCCAAGCGCGAAAGGATCTAAAGTAGAAATGACATGACTTGCCATATTTGGTGGCAGAAACAGATTTGTAGGAGGTCATCGTGAAATGACCTACCGAGTGGCGTGCCCACATCAGACTTAGCTAAAAGACCAAGCACGGGGGCGGAGAGTTATGTCGCGTAGAAAAGAAAGGAGGAAGCTAAGCAGGCTGCACGTAATCTGGCAGCACAGAAAAAGAAGGGAGTTGTTGAAAAGGCCTGTGTGGAGCAAGAACAAGTTGCAAAGGAGCAACACGAGTCACAAAAAGGTGACAAGTCACCTTCGCCAAAGATAAATGAGGAAGAAATTTCAGGGCAAAGTGACAGAGGAGATGAGGTGCAGAGCACCCCATTCATTCTAAAGAAACGTGACAAGGAGCAATAGGAAGGTACAAGGAAAAAACAGAAATCAGATAATTGTAGATGCATCCCATGGTGTTAATAGAAAGTGCTCTCGATGAGATTGGGAATAAAATCAGGGATACCACAACCGAAGTGCTGCAACAATTCAAGCAACAATACATGCAAACGCTAGGGAGCATCCAAAAGCATCTGTGTGAGCTGCAGATCCAAGCAAGCAGAATATAGGTGGGCACTGGACAAGCAAGCCTGGAGCAAGCGAGCCTGACACCTGGGACAAGCCAAGCAGCTGAGTTAGTATGGACCCTTGACCTCAGAACCATAACATTACCATATGGGTCCCTTGGCATAGAATTTGTCGACGATCACATTATCCTGAGTACTATTAAAAACATCGGACTGAACATAGTGGTGCACTCCAACGAGACCCTCCACGCACTGCATGCACGGGTGCCAGATGAATTGAGAGCCCAGGAGAAGCATGCCCTCAACCTCATCAGCGAGTACAGAGTGAACAATGAGCAGATGTTCACTGAAAAGACATAGGCTCTGAAGGAAAAGGAGACGCTACAGGTGCATATTTCACGACTAGAATCAGTAGTCGTCGAGGCATGCAAGACAATGCCTGAGCTTCACATCCCGAAGGATACACAACTAGAAGCAAAGATTAGAAAACTCGTCACTGGTATGCATGAAGCTAAAGCAGAGGTTGGTCAAGTCTAGTTTTAGTTCAACATGAAGATAACAGAGTTGTAGTTAAAGTTGCATCCCACGACTCCACCTAAGGTCTGAGAGCAACGTGGAGCCGCGATAAAGGAAGGCATGGCTACCTTGGATGCCACAGTCACTGACTGTACATCATTGTTCGAGCAAGCTATGAAGTTAGTAACCAATCTGCAAGAGGATTCGAACCTGCAAACATTGAACACAGAGGTCAGGGAGCTACAGCGATAGTATGATGAAGTTAGGGTGACTACGCGCTCCATAGCACCAGCAGAACACCTTGCCAAATTACAGGAAGGAAAGAAACTCCTAGCACATGTGGAGGAAGCACAGAAGAAGGACGCCTTATTGAAGGCCAAGTTGTAGCCATGGTTAGAGGAAACTTATCAAGTCACAAATACTATTCAGGATAAGCTTAAAGGATTGCAGTAGACACAATAGACGATGAGGTCAGTCGTAGAAGGACTAGCCATGGAAAAATTGGTCGAGGAAGTCAAGCAGGTAGCAACTCATAGCGTTGTTGAAGTTGCAGGTGATCCAGGTGGAGCTTCGTGATCTTCACAGTAAGATCGCAATGCCAGCCGAGTGACTCAAGGGCAAGTCACGATCTTTGTGTTGGGGGCCTGTTGGGATGGGGTCCCCTGGGTCAGTTTTGGGGTTAAGATAACCCAAGTTTTGATACATTTTTGTAATTAATGTAAAGTCTCTGCGATTTGTGAATGTGGAGTGCGTAGATGAGTAGGAGTCAAAGGGGTTTAGCCCCTTGTTTTATATAAAATTTGAGTCAGTTTTGAGATCCACCCATGGTTCGCAGACCATGGCATTATATGAAAATGACTATAAATAAGTGTGTCTTAGAGAGTCTAAGGCAATAGATAGATAAGCAATGGGTTTTTAGGAATTGATAATGGCTAAGAAGTGATAGCGAGAAGAGAAGTGGGTCCGATAGGAGAAGAAAGGATTTGCAGCCAAGTGCGCAGAGGCGTAGGTAGAGTTTGCAGCTCAGTGCACGAACCCCTGCAGCTATGTGCGTAGGGTAGTTTTGAGTCTGTAATTCTGAATTGAAGAACAATAAAGACAGTTTCTGAAGAATCCTTGTGTATTTCTGTTTACTTCTGTTTATGATATATGTTGTCAATAAATGATGTGTTTTGTGGAATATTGGTTGAATGTTGTGTGATTCTATTGAATAATTGTTAATGATGTACACAATGCATGTTTAAGTAATTTCGAGAAGACTCTGATGAATTCTTTGATGTTTACGAATAACTAAGTAAATTTGTGTGAACCCTAATTTAGGACTGCTCTCTGATGCATGTGAGTAGATAGATTGACTATTAAAGGTCTGCAAAGATTGATCGCAGACCTTCACGGAGGTTTGAGGGCCATTTTGACAGAGTTGCAGCAGTGTGCCCTAGGAGTGTATTAATCTACGCGAAGGCTGATCTGAGGTGCTGGAAGACATCACACTAGTCTCTGGATGCAGAAACTTGGTTCTTGCATCCCCCCATCCTGCTTTGGGTGACACTACAGCCTGCGCTACGCAAGTTGTTTTCGAAAGGGCTAGTAGTGTAGGGATTTGTTGGTTGGCATCACTAACTCTAAACCTCGGTTAGGGCCCCCTAAGCCAACAAATGGCCAATAGAGGATTGGTGTGTTACACTGCATTTTGTCATTGTCCCTATACTCCCCGTTTCTTGATCTTGAAGGACCTCTATAGTGACCCTCATGTGTTTCCCTATCATGAAGAACATGTCCTTACATCCCTCTTCATCTGCAAAACATTTCCCTCTTACATCATTTCCCAAGAATATTCCTTCAAACTCAGTTTTCAAGACCAGCGTTATCACTCAGTTTCTTCCCTGCGCCGATTTGAAAAGTCTAACACTGGGCCTAGCACTGACCAGTGTTGGTAATCTATTCGTGACCTGTGCTAACCCTCTTTTGGAAAGTTTTAAAAAATGGAGCAGAATCTTCCAGGTTTAGAAGCTTCGTGAACGGAAGTCTAGTAAATGGTTAGGTGAGATAGAGTCAAGAGAGAATGTTTGGGCTCCTTTCCCCTATTAAAATGGAACAAACCAAAAGGTATAAGGCCTATCCCATCATAAGAGGATCCATTTCACCTCTCTCAAGCTATATAAACACCTCCTTTTCCAACCTCAACTAGTTAATGAAAGGGCTGGAATAATCTGCAAATCTTGATATCCATCTTGAGAACCTTAGCCTTCTAGTTTATGTTTGTAAAGGGAGAATAAGCTTGTAGTTTTTTTTGGTTTGGAGCAAAGAGGAAGATGCCTTGAACTTCCATTGTTTGAGGGTGAATCATGAGATGATAACAGTGGTGCTGGAACCTGGACACGTCGAAAGAAACCTGCAACGCTAAGGTGAAGGTTGTACTTTCCTTTTTGTCATAATAATACAACTAATATTTTGTTTCCTATATCAATTGCATATGTTAGTTTGGTAGCTTAAGATGCCTTAGCCTCTTAAGTGGGTTGAATATTTTGTATGCTATCATGTGTGCTTTGATTTCTTTTCTCATTGTTTCAGGTGCTTGATTGACACTAAAGTGCTAATGGTTGGAGCAAAGGCACAAAGACTTCATCAAACAAGGATTAGCAATACAAGAGGTAGGATCTTATCCATTCTAAATCTAAGGGAACTTATATTAGATTATCTTGTTTGTGGCTAGACACTCTCTCCTAGGCTAGAGGGATTGTCTCTGTCCGCAGAGAGAATCTTCCTACACCACAAATTAGCGACTCTGCTGGGGATTCACTCCTCTCTTTGGATTGTTTTTATTTCATGATTTGTGACAACTTTTATTTTTTCATTCTTTCTCTTTGGTAATTTTTACTTCATCATCTACTGCTTTGATTCTTGAATTTAGAGTGATAGGTCTGGTTTTGGTTTGTGAACATTTTTATTTTTTCATTGAATCCCTTGATCAATGTTGTTAATTTTCTAACAGTAGCGCCGACCAGCACAAGTTCCACTTGAACAATCATGCCACAACACTTTTTTCCATTTGTTGTTAGTTAGACAGTTGTGTCGATGCATGTAGGTTAAAATCAGGGTTTCTTCTAAATCATTTCCAGTGTGTCTTGTCCTCATAGATTCTGATTCTCAGCTTGTTTGCCTTTATTCTCCATGGCTAGAATGATTTGTTAGCTTGATTTGTTAGCTTGATTTGTTAGCTTGATTTGTTTGCTTGATTGGTTTGAGATTGCCTCACTTTATTTTTTGAGTTTTTGTATGGTTTGTGTCCCTAGGGCATCTAGGTCATTGTCCATTCATTTGCTTATCTTCTCATCAAGTCAAGTTGTTGATTAGCTGCTTCATGCATTTCGTTTTTTAGTCCTTGCATCGATCTTGCTTTGGTTTCAATTGAATAAGTGAAAAGGTTTCGTTTACTCTTCTCTTGTTGAACATCTCTTTTTGAGCATAGATCGCATTGCTCAATTTGCTTCAGTTGAATCTTTGCATTTGGTTTGAAAGGAGTTCATTTTATCATGCTTTGCATTTGATTGATGTTTGGTTGTTTTGAAATATTCATTGAAATGTTCATGTGAAAGATTCATCTTAGCATTCCATTGAAGAAATACATCATTCTAGCTTTTTTAATTGATATGTTGCATTAAGTAGCATCATTGAAAGCTAGAAATACATCATCATGAGCATTTGAAATGAAATTAACTTCTTTTGTTGTTAAAAGGACTAGTTGAAGTGCATTTGATAGGAAGAGTAGGGAGTGGAAATAATTTTCATTATTTTGTTTCAAAAAGCGAAGTAGTGAAGAGTCATCTTACTTTTAGTTGCTTGTTTGTTGCATTGATCGTTTTCTCTTCTTTTAATTAGTGTAAGCATTCATCAAATTGAAAGGGTTTTGTCTCATATAGCTGCACTTAAGAGTTTTTCAAGTGACACCAATAGGGCCTAAAAACTGAGACTTAATTTCAAGATAAACCTTTAAAATATGTTCAATTAAATTAAGGTGCATTTGAAACTAAACGCTCAAATTTAGAGGTCTAGGCTAGAGACATGTTCGGGCATCTTTAAACCTACCAGTTGTCATTCGCTTTGGCATTAAATAGCGCTAGTACGGACTTGTGCTCCCTGTACCATTGCGTATATAAAGGGAGACCCCACTAGGTTTGCAATCCTTTATCCACAGGAAGCCGAGTCTACCGCCTTGTAAACGTGATACACCAAACACAACATTCGGGGAGATTGCCTGCCTGTACTTCTTAGTTCGTTGAGAGGTATTCTGCAATTCACATTACCTGGTAATCCCTTTTTCCTATATTATCCTGAGTAGTCATTTTGGTCTTTTTGACTCTTTAAATTTAAAATATTATCGAGCACTTTTCCTTTCGAGCTCGTTCAAACCGAAAGTAAATAGAGTCATATTTGCCTTTTTCTCGACTCTTAAAACATGAAAAGGCATTAGTCTGTTTCAACGTCTTAAATTTTTTTTTTCCCACGATCACATCACATTCTTGATAGTCTTACTCTAGACCACATCATGATTATATCCTTGATATATTTTTAAAGCCTTGAAATTAATATCTCTTCTCTTTTGTTTGAGATAAAGTCATCGTGATTGAACCATCAGGTTCAACTCGTTCCTCTTCCTCTCCTCCATCTGGAAGGTCATCCGGAGAAACTTTCCTTGAACTTCCACATTCACTTGAGGATCAAGGTGTTGAACTTGGAATTGTTTTGAGTATTCAACCCTTGTCTTCTCGTCCACCTCCGTCAGATACTGGGTCACCTTATGAATCTAGCCCGGAATCCCTTGATAATCCTATCCAGACTCCCGAGAGTCCACAAGGACTGTTTACAGACCCTTTTGTGGTATCTCCACATCATCCTTATCGTCCATATGATCAGCTTGGTGTTCCATTGGATTTGTCTCCTTGTTCATCTTCGGCTCATTGTCGGTTGTTTTCTATGGATTCAGAAGGCGAAATTCCAGTCTCCTTTCCAAGTCAGTTGGAAGTTTCAACTACTCACACTCCTCAAGTGGGTGATACGCAGGTGTGTAAGTTCCCTCTGGAAGGTTTCCCTTATATAGGAAGCATCCCGTCTCTTTCTTAGCCTAAGTTGAGTGACCCCTTATTGCTGCATGGTTATACCTCTCTAGCTTAGTCGGTTTCAGGCACTCCTAGTGCCTCATCGTTATATCAGAATCCTATCTAGTCTTTTGGCACCATGCCTACATCAGGTCCATTCATCCAGACACGACCGATTGTATGAACTGTAGTCATTTCAGTTCCATTTCAACCTACCATTTCGTCTCAACTTGTCTCATTGTTTCAACCAACTCTTCCGGTTCAACCAACGATATCAGTAAATAAGGTCTCGATAAGTTCTTCTACCGCTCCAGTGAGTGGACAGACTGTGCCACCACCCGGGGGCCAAGATCTGAATATCTCTATGATGTCAAGCCAAACCATTCTGAGTGGATCACAAACTCATATGGTTAGAACGAATCAACCTTTTTACAGCATTATTCCTAACCCTGTTGATCTATCTGGGTCAGGTAATGTCCCATATCAGTAGCCATACATGGCTCAGGTTCAGTTCCAACCAAATTATGTTCCATATGGTTCACAAATCTTGGTTACCCCATCTTACATTCCTAAAGTTTGACCTTATGTTCAACCTGTCCAATTCACCGTGCCTGGTGGATATGGCCAGATTCAATTCATGAACTATCCACGAACTATCCAGCTACCTTTGTAGCAACAAGGGCAACCTTCATTGCAACAAGGACAAGCATTGCAGCAGTAAGGAAAATTGCTACAATCACAAGGGAAACCTTTGCAATAGTCACAGGAACCTTTGCAGCCGCAGACACATTTTGTTCAGTGATCCTCCCAACCTTCGTCCTCACAAGGCCAACCTTTGCAGCAACAGGGGAAACCTTTGCAGTAGCCACAAGGTCAACCTGTGTAGTAGCAAAGCCAATCTTTGTAGCAACCACAAGGTCAGCCTTTGCAGCTGCAAGTCGTATATGCATATCAGCAAGGTCAACGCGTTTAGGGCCAAGGCCTACCTTTGCAAGGTCAAGTTCAACCCTTGCAGCAGCAGGTGCAAAATCTTTATGTCCAAGGGCAGCAAGTTCAAAATCCTTATGTCAAGGGGCAGGAGGTGCAAAATCCTTACGTCCAGGGTCAACAGTTTCAAAATCCTTACGCCCAAGGTCAACATTCTTAGTATCCTTTTAACCCATATGCCTATCAATGGCCTATGGCAGGACAGTATCAAGTCTACCGATGACAGAATCCTCCCTACAAGGAAGGTAACCTACAATGGGGGCAAAATCAGATTCCATATGGACAAAATCCTCCACAGTGGGGGGAAAATCAGATTCCATATGGACAAAATCCTCCAATGTGGGGGCAAAATTAGATTCCATATGGAAAAAATCCTCCACTATGGGGTAAAAATCCTTACCAACAAGGATGGGTTCCTCAGTTTGGGTCTACTCAAAGACCCTGAATGCCTTTTAATACGCAATTTTCATTCTTGACCACGTTGGAACTGACGGATGTGTCAAGGCTCGCTAATGATCCTATCCTTCACTCTCCTTATTGGCCTCCAGTTCCAACGAAAGTTTCAAGTGATTGCCCCAAATTTGATGGAAAAGCAAAGGAGGATCCACAAGCCCACGTGATGACATATCACCTCTGGTGCTCCTCCAATTCTTACGTAGATGATTCCATCTGTCTCTGACTTTTTCAAAGAACTTTCACGGGGGCTACAACAAAATGGTACATTGAATTGCCTCAAGGTACCTATAGTGACTTCAACACTCTCCCTATGGCTTTCCTCACTGATTTCTAGCTGTTGGTTCGCTATGAAATTGGCACCTATCTATTTACGTCACTTAAGCAAGACACCGCGACCCATATCTTCGATCACATCCATGAATGGGGACGTCGGCATCGCCTGATCAAGTTTGAAATTACTAATTAGTTGCTAACATAAGGGTTCGCCAAATTATTCGTCACCCAACTGCTAGAGACATAGCTATGGGTGGGTGTGTTACTAAGGAGCAAGCCATCGCTTGTGCCTAGTATTTAGACCTTGTCTACTCGCAATCTGGCATACTATATGAGATGTTACCCTATACTTAAATACCATCATCTAATCTGACAGCATCGAAGTCTCCAGCTACACAACCTTTTGATGGAGTGATTGGTTCCATGTCTCATACTCCCATGAAATATTCTTCCAAGCAGAAATCGGTCTCGAACACAAGTTCCAATGATCCCTCTATAAATTCACCTGGTCCTGGTAAAACCTCTAGGGTTCACACTGTCCATTCTATTGCAGCAGACAAAACCTCTAAAGGTAAAAAGAAGGGCAAAGGCAAGGCCAAAGCAGATGCCCCTAAATAGTGCCCTCCTAAGTCTTCTGTTGGCGATGCTTCTCAAAGAAAGCCAAAGTATCCATGCCTCATTTGTGAGGAGGATCATTACACTAAATATTTTCCTTCACAATCTGAAGTTAGTCGCTTGCTAAAAGGGACCTCGACTATCTTAAAAGAACCCTTCCCATCCCAACAGACCCAAATGGTAGACCAGCCTTAGTCTTCCTCTTCTGCAGGTTCCCAAGTGTTTATGATGAATACGCCTATAAATGTGGCTACCAAATCAAAATATTATCAAACCCTGATGGCAGGGAAAGAGAAAGAAAGTACCCCTTCCTCCTCTATCCCGTCGACCTTCGGTCCTCTCCATATAGAGCGACATAATCCTGATTCCTCTATCCAACCACCCTCTCGAGGTGTGCTGCAAAAGTCCTCGTATAATCCAAACACTCGAGCCGCTCAGCAATACAATATTGTTGAGGATTTGGCTCAAGCACCATCAGCTATGTATACTCTCGAGGTCCTTGAAAGTTGCCCCTCTTAACGAAAAGATATACTGTTGGCCATTGGAGGTGTTGATCCATCTGATTCTAATCTCATTTGCTTTGATCTAGAACACCATGTCCCGCGCTTACCTCATCAGATTTCCTTTCTCATCCAGGTGATTATTAATGAAAATACAATTCAAAGGACCATCATTGATGAAGGTGCTTCTACCTGCATCATGTCTATGTCTTCTTGGAAGGCGATTGGTTCCCCTACCCTGAACCAATCACCTAACACGCTGGAATTCTTTGATGGATGTGATTCTCAACCATTTAGTGTCCTTCCTAATCTTGCCATTACCTTGGAAGGCAAGACAGTTAATGTCGAAGTAGAAATTGTTGATGCAAATATTAATTATAATCTTCTACTCGGGCATAGTTGGACCCATGCTATGCATGTTGTAGCCTCCTCTCTATTTTGTGTGCTCTATTTTCCTCATCAAGGGAAAATCGTCATGGTCGACCAATTATCTTTCTTTGCCTCTTCTTCCTCGTATGACAATGTTCCTTACATGAAGCATACCGGTGCTCCATATGAGAGTGTGGGGGCTGGAATTTTCAAAGATCCTACCTTAATGGATATTTTTCCTCTCCCACCTCCGCATGTTGCCTCAGTCAACATGATCTCGGTTAAGTCTGACCCTTGGGTCATTCCCCCTCCTAATCAAGTTGATTCATGGGGTGATGTCATGCCATTAAGCCTAGCCAAGATTAATTATGTGGAGATTGTTTCACCTTCGGCTTCAACATCTATTGATCGCACTGCTTTGGGTACATCTCTTGACGCGTATTATCAATCTCCTTGGCTTGGTTCTTCGTATTCTTTCGATCCCTTAATCGAGATGTTTCCTACTGACGAAAGTATCATGGAAATTATGTCTCTTGAGGAAGCACCTTGGAATGATACTCATCATCATTCCTCATTCTTACCTGGCTAGGAAGACATGTCTACCTATCTTGAGAAGTTCTCTTCTAATTTCCCAAACCAACCACTTCAGATGCCTATCATGACCCATGAAGTCTAGTCATAAGGGAACATGGGTAATATTACCCAAACGATGCCTATTGACATTTTTGTTAAGCTCGGTATCGTTGAAAACATTCATATTGGGGTAACTTGTTCTCCTGATGAGATCAAGCTTTATACTCATATTTTTCAAGAGTTTCAAGATGTTTTTTCATGGTCGTATGAAGAAATGCCCAAAATTGACCCAAGTATAGTTGTGCACGAAATTCCGACTTATCTTGACGCGAAGCCTGTTCGTCAACAGCTTCATCCTGTGCACCCTAGAAAAGCAGCCACCATCAAGGGAGAAGTTGAGAAACTTCTTAAGGCTGGATTTATTTATCCTATACCTCTCATAGATTGGGTGTCCAATATTGTATCGATGACTAGGAAACAAGGCACCATTCGGGTCTGTGTTGATTACCGTGATATTAATCGTGCCTGTCTAAAGGACAATTATCCCACACCTTTTATAAACCAGATTATAGATGAATGTGTTGGGAGTGAGATTTTCTCCTTTATGGATGGTTTTTCTAGTTATAATCAGATAAACATTTCACCCCCTAATCAACACAAGGCCGCCTTTATCTGTCCGTGGGGGACTTTTTCATATAAAAAGCTCCCTTTTGGCCTTAAGAATGTTGGGGATACTTTCCAACAGGCGATGTTTTATGCTTTTCATGACATCAAAAACATCGTTCAACCTTATTTGGATTATCTTCCTGCTCATTCACGTAAGCGTCGTGACTATCCCGATCACCTTCGATAAATTTTTCTTCGTTGTCGACACTATTACATTCGGCTTAATCCACATAAGTGTGTCTTCCGCGTTGAGTTTGGACGACTTCTCAGTTTTATTATTTTGAAGGATGGTGTTCATATTGATTCTTTGAAAGTCAAGGCTATTGGTAATCTATCCCCTCCCTCTTTGTTGCATCAATTACATAGTCTACATGGGAAAGTAAATTTCCTTTGTCACTTTGTGCCTAACTATGTTGATCTAGCTTCAGGGTTCACACATTTACTTAAGCAAGGAACTTCGTTTCGTTGGGATGAGACTGCCCAAAAATATTTTGATGACTTGAAAGTTGTCCTCCTTAATGCTCCCTTATTGCACCCTCTGAACTATCATCATGATCACTTCGTCTATCTAGCTATAGCATCTAGCACTATCGCTATGGTCCTGGTGCAAGATGATGATGAAGGTCATGAACATGTTATTTATTACCTTAGTCACAATCTCCTCAATGCTGAGTCCCGTTATGCTCATGTTGAGAAGTTGGCTTTGGTTGTTGTTCAATGCTTTCGGCATTATATTCTCCTCCGCAGTACAACCGTGATTTCTGATTGCAACCCCATGACTTATATCCTGACTCGTCAGTTACTTGGGGGAAAATATCCCAAGTGGATTGTCATCCTCTAAGAGTTCTAGTTGGTGTTCACTACTACCAAATCAAAGAGATTACTTGTATTTGTTGAGTTTATTTGCTCTTTTCCCTCTGCTTCTCTCCTTACTGGTGCTGATGAGCAATTACCCGATGAGACTCTCTTTCTGATTAGCACTCTCAATCCTTGGTACAGTAATATCATCGTGTATCTCCAAACCTCTACCTTCTGGTCTGCGTTGTCCAAGTATGATTGCCGACGCACTCAGCATCAATCCTAACCTTGTCGCATCATTGGGGATACTTGATACCATGTTGGTGTTGATTCGATTCTTCCCCAATTTTTAACTCTCCATGAGGATGAAAGAGTCTTAAATGACTGCCATGCTAGCGCATGTGGTGGTCATTTATCTGGCAATGCCACTGCTCAAAAGATCCTCTGCGCTGGCTATTTCTGGCCCCCCATTTTTAAGGATTTCATTCTTGCAGTCTGCAAATGTCATGTGTGACAGATTTATTAGTAGAAAATGCATGCCCCACCCGCTCTCCTTCACCCCGTTATTACCATTGGTCCCTTTGCCAAATGGGGCATTGATTTTATGAAATGTAACCCTCATTTGACCGGGGGGCATGGCTATATTATCATTGTCATGGATTACTTCATCAAATGGGCCGAACCTATGCCTACATATTCAGCTAACGGTAAAATAGTGGCACAATTTCTGTTCAATCATGTTATTTCCAGGTTTGGAGTGCCTCAAGCCATTGCCACTGACCATGGCTCCCATTTTCGTGATTACATGATGGCTAAGCTGACTTCTAAATTGGGCTTGCGTCACAACATCTCAACTCCATATTACCCTCAGGCCAACGACCAAGTTGAAGTGGTAAACAATTTTAGTTACTATGCTCTAGCGCACCTTTGGGATGCACAAATCCAATTGGAATCTCATGCTTTTTTCAGCTATATGGGCCTACCGAACCTCGACTAAAGACATAACCAGATTCACACCTTTCTAGCTCGTCTACAGTCTGGAAGCTACCCTACCGATTGAATGTGAAATTCCCTCACTCAAATTGGTTATCGAATTACTCCTTGAAGCCTCGTCTCAAGAAGAGCATTTCCTATATTTGGAACGACTGGATGAAACCTGCCATCTCGCTACTTTAGTCATTGAAGCACAGAAAAAGCACGTTAAATCCCATTTTGATCAGTCGGTCTCTCCTCGTGCTTTTTTTGAAGGTGATTTGATCTTGTTATACGACCAAGCTAACGATAAGTTGGGGGCAGGAAAATTCGAACCTATGTGGCATGGGCCCTATATTGTCAAACGTGTATTACAAAAAGGGCCTTATGAGCTAATTGATTATGAGGGTAAACCTTTGAGCAAGCCTCACAATGGGTTGTACCTCAAAGATTATTATGCGTGAGTCATCTTGCATGGTTACATGTGTACATAAGTGTGTTATTCATTTTTGTTCAGTTTGGTTTGGTGTGTTTTTTCAAGCAGCTTTCCTGTTTATTATGCCTTCACCTGCATTGCAGATGTCTATGACTCCTTACATCGGTTTTGCTGATGGTGCTTGTCATAGTACTTGGAATTTATCATATGCGGCATCGGCTATTTATGACCCTCATGGTGAGTTTATTGATCTTCAAGGTATTTTTTTAGGTCAAACAACTAATAACATTGTTGAATATAGTGCAGTTTTCGAACTCTTATCAGAAGCCATTGCTCTTGACATTCGAGAAATGGTTGTAAACCTTGATTCACAACTTGTTTTTCTTTAGCTCAATAGGCAAAATTCCGTCAGAAACCCTCACATATTGAGAATGTATTTGCGTATTCATCTCTTGGAAATAAATTTTGATTATATCACATATCATCACATTCCTAGGCATATGAATACATTAACAAATGCATTGTTTAATTATGCTTTAGACACACATTTATGCAATATGTGAAAAAACAGTGTATCATAGTAAACACGAAATATAGCATATATATGTCGATAATGTTTGAGTGTAATACATCAAAATCCAAAAATAATATATGTGTTCCAAATGAATTCGTGGCTCGCGGGCCTCAAAACTGTAAATGCTAAACTATGGACTACTCTGCGTGGTGATCGTGATAACATGTTATTGCTCATACTACACGAGTCAGTAATCGTTGAATCCTATCTGACACTCCCATTGTTTGCTGCTGATAACGGCAAGGAATGTCCTAGATCCATGCATACTCTGGGATTCCTCTCATTAGGCCCTCCAGATTTCGGGAAATCTCTTCTTTGTTGTCCACTCCTTCCTGAAAAGGAGCAACCTCGAATTGTCGATCCATGCGTCTAGCTATAGGGGACATCCCTACTGGCCTCTCTGGTCCAACATCTGCAGTTACAAATTCAAGGTGTCACGAATACATATATGCAAAAACAATAGAAAACCAAAAACAAAATTGTTTTTCTCACCTCCATCATCAAAGTCTTCTCCCTCTAGGAGTGGTATATCAGGGTCACTGTGGAAGTCAGTCCTGTTTTACGGCCAATCCTCCACCATGATTAATTGTTGCCTGAGCCATACAAAGAAGGCAGGTTTGTAGGACATCTGCTGGCCCCCTCCAAATCTAAGCATTGGCTCACTCCATTGGACCATCCATGGATCTCGTCGTATTGGAGGGTTCACCTTTGCCATCTCATAATGGAACAACGGGATCCATTCCAAGAAGAAGGTCACTAAGACAAAGCCGTATCCAAATTGCCTCCAGTTTCCTGCTTTGCATTTAGATAGCTTATGTTTCATGTTTACCTTCATGGGACCTCTGCCCAGTTGAAAACCATGGGCACTATGCAATCCATAGCATACTGGAACTCAGATTTGTTGGACTCGTGTGGTGCTTGAGCCCCAGCCACTCGGTTGATGGTCAAGAGTATTACCTTCAATACAAAATCATTTATGGTCATGATGTTGATCTTACCCGCTTGTAGATTTCAAGGCTACTGGGCAATGTTGGGTAAGCAACATGTTTACACTCGCCCCAATAGGCCTACCTCCATACAATTGGATTGGTTCCCCTCTGCAGGACAACCCGGTAATGAAATATATGTCTGAAGTCTCCAACTCTAGCTCTTGGTCATGAATCACAAATACCTCCTGTCCAACGTCCCATAGACTGATCAGGTATTGCAATAACTCAAGTTGATCTGGTGTTAGAAAGATTTTGAGGAGCCCATAGTTCCTCAATGCATCTAGACAGTTTGGATCTTCCAAGGCCATTTGGTCTATTCATTCATGCTGTCATTCTTTCCACTCAATCACCATCTTTTTTCTTTGATTTGCCTGCAAATATCCCACATTGAATTTAGCATTAGTCTTTGCAAAGGAAATTTTGTATTGAAAGCATTAAATTTGGGCAAAATTTGAAAAAATCTCGTTCTCTATGCCAGCACGACTGTTTTTAAAATAGGTGCGCTGATGGTGTGAGACCCCATGCTAAGAGCCCCCAATAGGCGCAGTCCCATGCTCGGATCCTGCGCTGACTGAGGGCGATTTTTTTCTTTCTAAAAGTCTCTCAAAATCCCTTAAAAGACAGTTAAATGCTAGAAAAACAGGTATCAATGCAAAGATTAGGGCCTCAGCTCTTACCTGCAACAAACAGTTGGACGATCAGCTTCCTGGATCTGTAGCAATCCTCTCCTGAAGATTTAGGGCAAAAGTGGGTAAAAATTGCTCCAAAGGAGGTAAATGGTAAAAATGTTTTACTTTTTCCCTTTTTACCTTTTTATAAGCTTTTCGCTCTATTTTAGGTTTTAAAAAAATATTTTTCACCAATTTTCCTTAGAAATGAATAATGCATTTGCTTCTTGTGCAGCGACAGGTGATGGTTTTCCAGTGGTGATGAAAAACTAGAGTCGTATTTAAGCTCTTTTTCCTACTCGTAAAAAATGGAAATGAAAAGATTGTTGAGTATTTTTCCTTTTTTGACTCATTAAAGTCAATAAAAATAGGGAGTCCGCTTTAAGCTCTTTTCCGACTCTCAAAACATGAAAATATTGTCGAGTTCTTGTCATTTTCACCTCATAAATGGTTTCGAAACGTCGTTTACCTAGTATACGTTTACCCCTTTTTCAAGCTGGGATAAACTATTTACGAAAAAGGTACTCCTTGGCTGACATGGTCAAGAGGTTCTTTCGAGTATTTTTTTCTAGCTTTTCGGGCTCGAGAGACAACTTTATGAAAAGGGACCTTTTGGAGTTTTCTTTTTCGTGTCTTTTTCAAACTCTCTAAACATGAAAAAGATACCGAGTTTTTTCTTTGTCGAACTCATTAAACTTTAATGGCATTGGATTCGCCATGATGGACACCGAGCTTCTCCTTCGTAGGGCTCATTAATCTTACTAGGTTGAATCTATCTGAAGGATGGACTTACATTACAAGCATATGTTATCCACTTCAAGCTTGTGATAAAAAATAATTGGGTACCTGCCATAAATGGTGGGGGAAAATGGATTTTTTTTTACCAATTGTGTCGGCAGCTTGTCACTATTAAACATGACACTCTTCTACTTCGTGTTGGGTTGGGATATCCTCGCTTCATCATTGACCTTCCTGGGTTTGGGTTATTCACTTTTGCCTTTCCATTTGATCTCTGCCACGTCATCATGACCTCCGATCCTATGGATCCAAAAATATGCCAAACTCGAGAGTCGTGTCGTCGATATGTTCAAGAGTTAATCCTTCTGCAGTTTACACTCATTCTGGATTCTCTGTATCATCCATAATCATTGCATCCCTTGTCTCGCGTCGATGATGTGGAATACATCATGGCCCTCCTTTGACAAGTTCACTTCATGTCGACCTCAACTCATTATCTGGGAAGTTGGCCGAGAGACTCCCTTCCAATACCTTAGAGCTTGCATGCCCTAATGGCAAGTTCTTCACACTCGATGACAAGTTCTCATCATTGGCTTTTGATTGAGTGACAATATGGGTGTTCAATGTCAGTTCCTTATTCACACTTTGTGGATTGTGTTGCTGGTACCTTAAGAACCATTGTCATTATTGGTGGTTTCTATCGCACTTGTTAACAGTTCACATCATCGACTGGTACTTAAGAAATTTTCTATCATGTTCGACTTCAACACATCTATTCACATGCTAGAATTTGTACTTTGATCAGGTCGTGTTGGAGCGCAAGACCCTAGGCTCATATTACAAAAGTCCAGGTTGTAGGGTGATGTGACATGATCATGCTTACATACATGTCTCTTTCAGATGGATGGCTCAAACCATGCCATGAGTATGTTATATGTGATCCTTCTCATTATTGGATGGTTATGACCATACCTTGGGTTAGATATGATCATTCTTATGAGATGGTTGCGACCATACCTTGGATCCATTTACATGATCTTCTTCTGGATGGTTACGTCCATACCACGATTCATGTATCAAATATTTTAGTGATGTATATGTATCTATGCTTGCTTTCAGGTTTTCTGATGACAATTTATGGTTCCATGCTTCTACTCATAAAGCATTTCATCCCTCATTCTTGTTCGGCCTTCATGCTTTAGGGGACATTTGTTACACATCATTTTGTCACTATCCCTGTACTCCCCATTCCTTGATCCTGGAGGACCTCTATAGTGACCCTCATATGCTTCCCTGTCATGAATAACATGTCCTTGCATCCCTCTTCATCTGCAGAAAATTTCCTTCTTATATCATTTCCCAAGAATATTCCTTCAAACTCAGTTTTCAAGACCGGCGCTATCACTCAGTTTCTTCCCTGCACCGATTTGCAGAGTCTAACACTGGGCCTAGCACCGACTGGAGCTAGTAATCCATTCATGACCCGCGCTGACCCTCTTTTGGAAAGTTTTTAAAAATGGAGCCGAAGCTTCCAAGTCTAGAAGCTTCGTGAACGGAATTTTGGTAAATGGTTAGGCGAGATAGAGCCAAGAGAGACTGTTTGGGCTCCTTTCCCCTATTAAAATGGAACAAACCAAAAGGGATAAGGCCTATCCCATCATAAGAGGATCAATTTACCCTCTCTCAAGCTATATAAACTCCTCCTTTTCCAACGTCATCTAGCTAATGAAAGGGCTGGAATAATTTGCAAATCTTGATAGCCATCTTGAGAACCTTAGCCTTCCTGTTTATGTTTGTAAAGGGAGAATAAGCTTGTAGTTTTGTTTGGTTTGGAGTAGAGAGGAAGAGGCCTTGAACTTCCATTGTTTGAGGGTGAATCATGAGATGCTAACAGTGGTTCTGGAACCCGGACACGTCGAAGGAAACCTGCAAAGATAAGGTGAATGTTGTACTTTCATTTTTGTCATAATAATACAACTGATATTTTGTTTCCTATATCAATTGCATATGTTAGTTGGTAGCTTAAGACTCCTTAGCCTCTTAAGTAGGTTGAATATTTTGTATGCTATCATGTGTGCTTTGGTTCCTTGTATCATTGTTTCAAGTGCTTGATTGACACTAAAGAGCCGATCGTTGGAGCAAAGGCACAAGGACTTCATCAAACAAGGATTAGTCATACAAGAGGTATGATCTTATCCATTCTCAATCTAAGGGAATTTATATTAGATTGTCTTGTTTGTGGCTAGACCCTCTCCCCTGGGATAGAAGGATTGTCTCTGTCCGTAGAGAGAATATTCCTACACCACATGGTGTCCTCACAAGTGATTGAAATAAATTGAAGGTTGTTTAAAAAGATTTCATGTGTTTCTTCTTCAAATTTAGCTTTTCACTTTAATCTTCATGATCATCCTTAGTGTTGATGATTGATTATGTGGTGTGGTTTCAAATTAATAAAGTGAAAATTTGTTGAAAGTAATAGAACACTGAATCACCCCCATCTTAGTATTTCCAACAATTGGTATCAGAACAGGCTTCTTCAAGAACAATATAATAGTTGGAATAAGATCATATAGGGGCCATGGCTAGTTGGGGAGTATCAATAAAAATGACTTTCTTTGTTGGAACAATTTTTTCCTTTTGGGAGATAAGAATGAAATCCCATTTTATGTCTCTTGGTTTTGAAGTTTGGCAGTCTATTGTAGATGGATAGAAGGTCCCATATTTTCCTCTGACTAGTCAAGATGGGATAAAGGCTTATGTATCCAGCGAAAAATCTATGAAATCCATTGTAAGTTGCTTGTCAGATTTGGAATGTGTTAAAGTTATGCAGTGTGAATCAGCTAAAGAGATGTGGGACAAGCTTGTAAGAAAATATGAAGGAGATGACAAAGTAAAGAAGGAGATGACAAATACTTTCTAGACATAATCTCAAATCCTAAAAAAGAACAATGAAGAAGAGGTTGCTACTTATTTTATTAGAGTAGATGAAGTGGTTAATTCTCTCAAAATAGTTCGTTAAAAAGTTGAAGAAATAATAGTTGTTCTTAAAATTTTGCGGTATGTTCCTCTACATTTTGATGCCAAAATCTCCGCCATAGAAGAATTAAAGGATTTGGAGAATCAAAAAATTTACAAGCTTCATGAAATTCTCACTGCATACAAAATGAGGATAGGAAACTTCATCACATAAGGAAGCAACATTTAAAGCATCTATGAAGTCAATAAATTGTAAGTCTAGTGACTGCTTTAGTGAATAATTCGATACAAAAATGGATCAATTAGTCATAAAACTAAATGAAATATCCAAATTCAAATGTTAGTTACCTCTCATCTATTTTAATTGTGGTAACATAGTGTCCTTTCAAGGAAGATAGTGATGATGAGGAAGAACCTAGAAAAAGGGTCTTTAAATAAAAATCTATGGAAAAGAAAAATATTTATTCCAAAGACAATAATGATTTTCTTTGAAGAAAAAGAATATTATTCCGATGATGATATAAGAGAGACCCTATTTTTAGCCACAAATGAAGAATCCAACATAGACAAATCAAAGGAGCAAAAAAAAGAAGTAAAAGAAGAAGGTGTTAAAGGCATAGTGCATATGGAAGCAAAACTTATCAATGCACTAGAAGAGATTAATAAACTCGAGAAGAACAACAAAAGACTATCCAATGAAATAATCTTCATCAAGACTAAAAAAGAGGAAGCAAAAAGAGTGGAAGAAGTGTTGAATAGTCAACTAAAAGAAAGGGAGAAAATTGTGAAAAGCTTAAAGAAGAAATTGTCTCACTAAGGAAATAGTTAGATAAGCTAAAAAAAACATGAAATTTTCTCAAACCCTGGATGTTATTCTTAGCAGTGAAATATCACCATATAACAAGACCGCTCTTGGTTATATGGGTGAGACTTCATACAATTAAGATGCAAACACCAAGTTACTAGGTAAGGGAGTTGAAGAAAATCTTTAAATCTCTAATCTCAGCAAGAGCAAGGACAAAAGTTAGGGAAGTATAGAAACATTGCTACACCAAAAGCCTATGGCGATGCTCTCAATAAATGCATTCACAATGCAGGTACCAACACAATAAGGGACAAGGACCAACAAACTTCTATGAAGCAAATCAACTCTAGAAGAATTGTTCCACTGAGGCAATAATAAAAAACCATATATTAAACTATCTTCTTGGTCATTGTTTTTTATGAGAAAAAAATTGGACATCAAGCGAGAGAGTCTATACCTTATAAAGATCATGATAAAGGTTCTCATAAAACCTCTAGGAATAAGCTTGTAGACAACAGAATCAGATATCTTAGTGGCTTCAATTATAAATACCATAATTAGTTTGCTCCATTATCCAAGTATAATATAGAGTGTTATAGATGCAACAATTTTGGACATATGGCACAATATTGTCCCACAAAATCAAGAGAAGACTCTTGGAAGAGATAACAAAAGGAACTACTAGTAGAAAAATGTGAACTAGTTATAAATGTTAAAACCAATCAAAGTTAGTTGTATGTTGATAACAGGTTCTCTAAACACACGATCAAAGACCAAAAGAAATGTATTACTCTAAAAGAACACGGAGGAGGAAATGTGTCTTTTTTATCAGGTGCTCAATATTTATCTCAAAAATCAAAGTTCTAAGAATGGCTCGAAACTTGAACAACTGCGTCCGCCTAAGAAAAATGATCCTAACGCAACTCGTTTCACTGAAAACTGAGTTCATATGAGGGAGTTGTTCTGTTCGCTTTGCTAAAACATGCAAAATTTTGCAAAAAAATGCCTAGTCATTGCACAGTCAGCAGTATGTACTGCTGACGTGGCAAGGTACTAGGTAGGGTCAATGGATGGTCAACACCCAAATGGATCTCGACAAGTGTCATATTTTGGTTGAATTTCAAGTTGGTGATGTGGCAGGGTATTAGTGGACGAAGGTGGACCAATGAGGAGAGGACAAGTGGCAAGCCTGGAGGTCCCCACGTGTCCCTCCCGAAAGTTCAGTATCGGCACCATAGAACAAAATTTTATGAAGGTGTCGGGGTTCAACCCCGCAACATCCTATCCGCATACCAAAGCTCTCTACCACCTCCACTACTGCATGTTGGTTACCACAATACTTCACCATACATATTTGAATTATATTGCATTTAAGGTTGAAGGTTAGGGGGGGCCAACCCTCCCCATGTGAACGTGCCCACAGTGATCAAATAGTTAATGTTATCGATGACTCCAACATAGACCATAACCCTAACGGTTAGTGAAATCCCATGTGAACACATTACTACGACGGTTACAGTGGAGGTCAATTAACTCGGCAGACAATGCTAATAGACCACGACTACGATGATTAATGTAGCATATGACCTCCACCTAGACCACCAACGGTTACGGAACAATCAGTAACAAAACTGCGCTAGAAACCGCCATATGTGACCGTTCCTCCAAATCTGTCAGGGTTAAGTTAGCCCTAACAACGCAGTTATAGTGTTAATCATGGATTAGTGAATAATTAAACCCATTTAACATTTATTAAACTCGCAGTTAAAAACGGCGGCATTTTGGCGGATTCCACTATTTTCGGGCCTACCTCCAGATTTAGCGTCCCTAACTGGAGTTCTTCCAGATTTGGAGGAGGATTTGTAGGGAACAACTTTTTGAGCCATAACTGGAGCATTTTTCGACCAAATTGAGCTCAGGAAAAGGTGTTTCTAGCTAATTTCGACATTCTAAACACATTGGTGCTGGTATCAAGAGCAATAGAGATTTGTAAACAACATTTTTTCCTTATTGAGCTAATACAGATGCCCAAGCCATGGAAGCTGGACCAAGGAGATGCAGCCCGGGAGAGGTGAACTTCTTCATCAAAACACTGTGTTAAAGTGTTCAATTGATGGTTTGTTGTAATTTTCATTGTTGTTGTTCAGTACTTGTCTTTTAAGTTAATTTTCCATGAATATCAAATAAACTTAATGTAATTTACCTATTTACAATCACCAAACAATCTAAGGAAACCTATGCACATGAAGCAATGGACAAGCATTTGTTTATAAATCTATAATTGAAATTAGCACAACAAAACTAACATTCAATAACAGATCAAGTTCGTATTAGAGCAAAGTTTTATTTGCTTGATTGCTTGAGTTTTGTGCTAGTAGGGTTTTAATGGTTGCAAAATTGTGATGCTTACAAGCTTAAAGTTGCAGAGAGGAGAAGGGAAATTGTTGGTTCCAAATCCTGAGGTAATGCCCAGAAGAAGGAGATCCATAAGGCCACAATATCGACCACCCAAAGTTCCAGTTCCAGCTACACTTGAAACACCTCACGTTTTTCCTTCAATTGAGATTGAAGAGGTACAAGCAGTAACGATTTTTGAGCCTGAATCCACAACCATTATGAATGGAGAAAGAGAGCTTGAAGGTCCTCCTTCAGAAGAGGAAGAATTCATGAAAGCTTTCTATACTTTAACTGAGATGGTTAAAGTCTCTATGAAGATAGGAACACTAGAATGGTTGGAGAGAGTTCTAAACCTCCACATGGAGAAGGAAGCTCAGGTGACAAAAATGATGATAAGAAGAATTCCAAAGATAATGGAGGAAATCCACCTCCATATCCACCATCTTCATCATCTTCCTCATCATCTTCATCATCCTCAACATCTCAAACATCTTTCACTTCCACCACCAAAATTGTCCATACTGATTCCTAAACCCCAAAAGGAAAAAATCCCTTATTCAAATTGGACATTAAGTTTGAACTTCCCATGTACAATGGTGAAGTGAATGCAAAAAAGTTAGAAAAATGGATTCAATAATTGGAGGTATACTGCAAAATTCAGAACCTTCAAGAAGATGACATAAAGATCCAATTGGATTCATTGAGGCTAGAAGGAGCAACATTAGTCTGGTGGGAAGAAAAGACTCAAGAGGAAATGCGAATTCATGGTAAGATATCCATTTCTTGGGTTGAATTTGTTTCTGCAATTAAAAGAAAGTTTTACCCTTTAGCCTATATGCAAAAAACCATTATGAGTTGGTAGAATTTTAGGCAGCTCAAAGGCCAAACAGTCCAAGACTATACCCGGGAGTTTAGAAAGAGGGCTTTGTTGTTAGGAGTAAATTTTAATTCCCAAGATACACTGTCGAAATATATTCGGGGTTCACATTCCTATTTGAAACATAATATCATTATGTTCAATCCAAACAATTTGGATGAGGTATGTGTGCAAGCCACGCACCTTGAAGCAAGGAGAAAGAACATTCAGGAAGAGAGTAGTAAGAAGAATCCTTTCAAGGGTAAGGAGAAAGAGAAGGGGGGGAAATGGAAGGGAAAGAAAAATGCAAGTGAGAAGAAAGAAGGGAAGAAAATCATATGCCAAAATTGTTCCAAAGTTGGGCATGATGAAGCCCGTTGTTGGAAATTTCAACCCGAACTAAGGCTTAAGAAACAAAATAACAAGGGAAAACAAAATACGACCACTACCACACAACAGATCTTGGTTCAAATTCTAGTGATGAGACCAAGATTTTAACCATGGTTACAAAAGGGAAAGAAGTTGTTGCAAGCACTAGTTCCTCAAATAGTCAAAACAACACTCCAAATGAAGAATCAAGAATAGAGTTGTTTCATGTAAGGGTGATTTAAAATCATACAATGATTGATGCATCATTTGATAGTGGGTCACAATCCAACTTAATTTCAGAAGACTTGGTAAAAAAACTAAACCTTGAAACTGTACCTCAACATAAGCCATATCCATTGGGTTGGATAGTTAACAATGCAAACTTACAGGTTACAAGGAAATGTTTTTTCAAGTTCACCATTACTAAAAAGTTGATTGATGAAGTTGAGTTAGATGTACTTACACTTAACATCTCAGGAATCATTTTGGGTAGCCCATTTTTGTATGATAGGAAAGCAATATTTTATCGCCATGAAAACTGATACTTATTGCTCAAGAATGGGGTGGAGTGCATTGTGAGAGCCCATTGCAAAAAGCTGAACATTTCTTTGGTTAATGCACGGTAGATGAAGAGAATAGTAAATGCAAGTAAAAATTTTGTGCTTCTCATGATCAAGAAAAATAATGATATTGATTATGAATCTTTTGAAGGTTGTGATGAAAAATTGAAATTTGATTTGTTTGATGTGGTAAGCAAGCATGGCGATATTTTTAAGGAACCAAAGGGGTTACCTCCCAAGAGGGGAATTCAGCATGAGATACGGCAGCAGTAGGATGTTCCACTTCCAAACATTGGCATGTATCACATGTTGAACAAAGGTATCATATACCCATCTACTTCGCCGTGTTGTTCGCCCATTGTTTTGGTGCCAAAGAAGGATGGGATTTGGTGCATGTGTGTGGATTTACGTGCACTGAACAAAAACATAGTAAAGAATCATTATCCACTCCCAAGAATTGATGATTTGATTGATCAGTTGAGGTATGCAAAGTATTTCACTAAGTTAGACTTACAAAGTGGTTATCATCAAGTTAGAATAGCTGAAGAAGACATTTGGAAAATCGCATTTAAAACTAAACAAGGATTGTTTGAGTGGCTTGTTATGCCTTTCGGTCTTACAAATTCTCCAGCTACTTTCATGAGATTTATGAATGATGTATTGAGACCATTTCTAGATGACTTTGTCATTGTGTACTTAGATGATATACTTATATTAAACAAATCCAGAGATGAACATGTCATGCATTTAAACAAAGTATTTGATGTCTTGAGAAAATAACAGTTGTTTTAAAAGATGTCAAAGTGTGAATTTGGTAAGACTCCTTTAGTGTATTTGGGACACATTGTTGGAGGAGGCGAGTTGAAGATAGACCCCTCTAAAGTTGAGTTCATTCTGTATTGGCCCAAGCCCAATACAGTTACAGAGGTAAGAAGCTTTTTAGGGGCAACACAATATTGGAGAAATTTTAATGATAATTTTTATTCCATTGTAGCTCCATTACATGCATTGACAAGTGTCAAGAAAGTCTTCCATTGGGTAGATGTACAACATAAATCATTTGATGCTTTGAATCAAAAGATCAGTTAAGCACCAGTATTGGCTCTTCCAGATCTTTGATAGCCATTTGAGATTCAAATGGATGCAAATGATTACACCATGGGAGCAGTTCTTATGCAGCATGGTAAGCCCATTTCATTTCATTCTAAAAATTTTAATGGAGTTGTAACTAACTATCCCACTTACGGCAAAGAAATTTACGCATTGGTACAAAGTGTCAAAAAATGGAAACACTACTTTATGGGGAAGGAGACCATTATCCATACTGACCATCAACCACTACAGTACTTACAGTCACAGTCAAAGTTGCAGTAGTCACGACATTTCAGATGGATGTGTTTTCTACAACAGTTTCATTTGCTTATCATGTATAAAAAGGGAATCTACAATAAGGTAGCTGATATGCTATCAAGGCCTATTTTAAATTCATTTGTTATACTCAAGCAAAATTTTGTTTTACATGAAAGTTACATTGAACAATATGCATATGATAGTGACTTTCAAGATGTGTATGCAAGCTTGAGTCGAGGAAACCAAATTGAAGAGTTGGATTATCATGTACATAATGGTTTGTTGTATCACTTGGGAAAGTTGTGTATTCCACAGGGAGAAGGAAACAGTATTATAAGGGAGGTGCACACCTCATTTATTGTTGGACACTTTGGTGTAGGCAAGACATGTTGGCCGGATAAATCGATCTTGCGGGCAAGGCCGATCTCCCTAGTATCAAAAGATATCTAGCAACAAGCAGGACAATCAAATCTATCTTTCTCTAAACATATACGATTCATAAACAAAAACTATAGAGGTGTTTAGACCCTATCTTAAGTCCAACGCTAGTTTTTAGCAGCCATACTTTAACCGTCCGAAAGAGTTTCCTTTTGAGAACCTGTGATCACAAACAAGCACACATCAAATAACACCTGCATAGCTAATATCATAAATCATGTTTATTATGGTGATCAAGGAATCCATAAAATAAACCATAAAACATAGCTTATTGAGAAAAACAAACTTGTTTGTATTAACTTTGAAGTAGAAGAACCTTAAAAACTTTTCAACCTTAATGTTGAACAAGCTCTTCCCAGGGTCTAAAACAGGAATCTCCTTTACTTTGACAAGCCTCACACTCTTCCAAATGAGATCAAAGAGGTATGTAATCACTCCTCACAAAAGCTTAATTAGGAAGACTAAGTTCCAGCAGCGTTTCACCTCAAAAATGTTCAGCTTTTAACCTCCCCAGTAACCAGCCCAATGCTTCATTTTATAGTGCAGAGGAAGGAGGTTACAGGTCCACCTATGAAGGGACAGAGTCCTTCTTCAAAGGGATAAGCTCCTCACATCAAGGGGTTAGATATTTAAAGTATGGGATGCATGAACCTTAAAGGAGCGAACTTGCCACCTCAAGATTCTTTCCAAAAGCTTCTGGAAATGACTCAAAGTGAGTTTTTAAGAATATACTTGTGCCTCTTTTACTTTTACAGGGGTTCTCACCCATAACACAGAGACAGAGTGGTCAGGTGTGCAGGGGACATGACCTTTAGGTGTGGGACTGCAGGTAATGCTAAGAGAAAGTGCAGAACCAAAGTTTTATAGACTTTTGAGGGATTTCTCTTATTTTCAAGGCTTGATATGAGGAACTGAGGCTTAAGACTTGCAAAGGAGGAAAGTATGAGTGGTAATGGACTCACACAGATTGCAAAATGTCAAGATGACAATTTTTGTGCAATAGATTGCCCCCTAAAGTGCGAAGTCTGTAATAGATGAAGATATAATTTGTCATCTAAGAAGAGTGAAGTACTTCATCATTTCAAAGATCATCATGTGGACACCCTAGTTGGAACCTGTAAAAACATTAAATGCAAAATATATATATATGTGAACATATCATTGCTGAGGTAGGCATTCCCATACTTAGATTAAAACTGACTAGAAAACTGACTAAATTGTTCTGATATAGGAATGATTTTGTAGTACATCAAGAGTGTAGACATATGTAGGCATAGTATGGACGCAGCCATTTGTTTATGAACAGTCCACTGTATAATGAATAACAAAATTCCTCGCAGCCTGGACTAGATCCAGGGTCTTGATTTCTGCTTCCCGAACTAGTACGATTCTATCCATGTGAATGAATGTGTCAAAGTCTAACATGGTAGAAACCACTTGATTACCAGTCAATGATGTGCATTGTTAACAAGTGTGAGAGAAACCACCAGTAATGTCAATGGCTCTCAAAGTAATCAGTATAATCCATGAAATGTGAAAAATGAGCTGATGTCGAACATGTCATAGAATCCTTTGATCAAAGGTCAATGATGCAACCTATAGTCGAAGGCGAGAAACCCACCATTAGGGCATGCAAATTCCAAGGTATTGATGATTTCTAGATCATCTTTCTAGATAATGAGCTGAATTCGATAGAAAGCAATCTGTCGTAGGCAAGCCCACAACACGAAATCATAGATCAAGTTTTGAAGAAACATATTGACAAGGACTGACCCAGGGATGGTCAAAATGGATGATAGATATTTTTCAAATGAATGGTTTGTTTGGACTGACCTCTTGAACACATAACGACACTGCAGATGGTTTGGTGACAATTGACCCAAAGCTAATACCCCGAAACCGGCTGAAGACTTTCAATATGGTTTGATTAACTGTTAGGCAAAGGATTTCCCAACCCAGGTGAACAAAAAGTGTCGTGTTCAAGAGTGGTTAACTGTTTTTCTAAAACACAAAGTGTAACAAACAGGTTCATTTTTCTCTCTTTCCCCCACCATTTCCAGCAAGTACCTCTTTATTTTTGACAAGCTTGAGGAGGATAACATTTGCTTGTTTATAAGATCATCCTTCGGATGAGTCCAACTTAGTTTAAAATTCGACCCTAAAAAGGAGTGGTTCATTCCTGTTTAAATTGAATAGGTCCTTTACTATTAAATTTTAACGAGTCCAGTATAGGAAAAACTCGGCGTTTTTCAATTTTAGGGAGTTAGAAGAAAAACTTAAGAAAACTCCATGGGTGTCCTTTTTCGTAAATTTGTGTCTCCCAAGCCCGAAAAAGTATAAAATAATACTTGAGAGAACCGTTTGACCATTACGATCAAGGAGTACTTTTCATAATTAGTGGCTCCGATCTGAAAAAGTAAAAAAGCGATCAAAGACACGTCGATTTATAACCAATATCGAACTTGAAACGACAAAAGTCCGGCGATCTTTTCATGTTTATACGGTCAGAAAAGCATTGTAAGTGGACCGCCTTTTTAATACTGTTTAACGAGTTTAAAAGGGAAAGAACTCGGCAATCTTTTCATATTTTACGAGTCAGAAAAAGAGCTTAAAGAGGACTCCAATGTTTCGCTTTTTCGTAAGTTTTGGAAGAGTTCGAAAAAGTGAAAAAGTATGCTCTTTGTTGAAAATGATCAATTTTCCCTGAAAAATCCAAAATTCTCCACAAAAACTCAAAACATTACTCATACCTGTTTAAGATAAATAAAAATGCATCAAAAAGTTACCTTTTTAACGTGAAAAATAAATAAATTAAAAATTCATTTATTCAAAAAAGCTTATAAAAAGGGATTTTGTAAATTCATTTTTACCATTTGACTTCAGAGTGAGAAGTGAGAGCTTTTGGGTAAGAAACTTCCTGTGAAGATTGCAGAAAATCCATCAGTTGGAATCGAAACCGTCAGCTCTAGGTAATCCACATCATCCTTATCTTGCATTTCAATCGTTTACATTTCATTTTAGGGCTTTCATTTTGATTTTTAAGGGAAAATTTTGATTATAAATTTGTTCGCGGGGATCCGCAGGTGCAACATGCGGCCCCTGCGGACCCCGACTTGTTTGTACAAAGGAAAAAGTCGTGGGTCCGCACCCATTGCTTACGACGCGTGTGGACTATACACACTATCTGTAACTAGCGGGTGTGGACCCTGCGAAACGGATTTTAAAATTTCAAATTTCTTCATTTCTGCCCAAAAAATTTTGAACTAAATTGTTCTAATACATGTTTTTTGCATTGTAGGACATATAAAATGCTTGTTTAGCGGGAACGCGAGCATGAGGGTGTGCACCTTGCCGCATTAATTCATCCACCCACAATATAGGCATTGAAAGCATGCAAACTGTTTAAATTCTAGGCCATACCAGGCATGAGGGCCCAAGTAGACTTCTTGCAATGGTTGGTAGACAGGTGGAGCATACAGGACCAGTGTTTCATGATTGGTGGCCACCGGCTCGAAATTGAGCTAGAGGACATATAATTCTTGACTGGTTTGCCCAAGAGAGGCGAACGATTATCTCTTTTTGGGACTAGGCCAGGTGGCCAGTCTATCGCTAGTCTCCTATTAGAGTTTTACAATGATCAAACAGAGAACAAACGGATCGATATTAAAACTATCGATCGTCCTAAACTGAAAGTTATTGCATTCACTATCACCAGACTATGCGAGAGTGTAGCATTGCATGTAGCTACCGGTTCCCAGATGCAAATGGCAGTAGACTGTTATCGGGATACCATCTTCAACTGGTGCGAGGCTATGTTGGCGAATGTAAAAGGACAACTGACTAGAGCAAAGAATGGACAACTAAAAAACTTTGGATACGGTTTCCTCATTGTGAGCTTTGGTCTAGAGAGGGTCCCTATGTTGGTTCCACAACAGCTTTCCATTGAGGCTGGTCTTCCTAGAGAGCCTAGGATAATGCGTTGGGTTGCAGTGATGGCCCATCATCCTGAGGAGGGTTCAGAGGTTGTTCGATTTCAACCTGAGTATTTTTGTTGGTTGAGAAACCAACTTTTCGTGATTCAGGATTTTCCATATGCTGGGATGGATTATCGCGGTGACCTAGACATGATTCTTCCACCAGGAGAGCAGTGGGATGATTCAGGTAAAATCATTTTCAACACTTTCTAATTTTTATCTAATTTTTTTGTTTTTTAAATCATCCAAAATTGACAGTAAAAAGTTTTAAATGCAGATGTGGGTCCACGACGACTAGCCGCTCTCCAGCCTTATGAGAGGAGACACCCAGTTGCAGCAGTACCAAAACCACAGGACCAATCTACAGAGACCCTGATCGAATTAGAGAATCATCTAGAGTGTTTGACAGTAGATATTCCAAAGACTGGCATAGATGATATTCCACTTAGGTTACAGCGATATGTGATTGGGGTCCGAGGACCTTTTAGGAGGTTCCTTTGTAGGGTGGCCCGAGTAGTGGTTTCTTATCGTGATCATCACCAGGGATAGGATATCGCTTTTGTAGACTCATATGACATTTTATGTCTTTTTGTACAATCATTTTTGCCGATCATAAGGTGTTTTTCAACCTATGATCGAAGACGATGTATATTTGACACACTTCTATGTTATGATATATCACTATTACTGGCTATCTTGTGTAACATATTATGGAATGTTATAAATTTACTGTTTTGATTTTTACAAATGTCTATTTATCATATCAGAAGCAATTGCATCTGCTAATGTATTTAAATATCTTGGAATATGCTGATATTCAATATAATCAAATTCATGTTCCAAGAGACGAACTCTCAAAAATAATCTTAATAACACTGGATTTCTAATGGCATAAACCCTTGTTAAGTTGTAAATAACCGACTGTTCAGAGAATCTCATAAACGCTGACAATCATAACACTCTGCAACCCAAATGAGATGGATTCATGCTATTAATAACTCAATCACCTGCATTCATACTCTCACAATGTTATTCGCTTGTGACCGAGGCTTACACCGCATGCATAAGATACTAACCTCCATGCCAAAGGGTGAATAGCATAACCCAACTCGCTGCAGAATGAAATGGTCTCCGTGTATTACGACAAGCACCATCAACAAAACCAATGTATGTTTGAAGAGACGTCGACATCTGCAATATCAAGAGTAAAATCGAGATAAGCAGGAATAATGATAAAAGCACTCTCTAAACTAGGCACACTTTTCTAATCTAAAACACACCAGCTAGAAAGAAACTAATCTAACAAAAATCTCCACACCAAAATTTAAGCATAATATCTTTTCAGATAAAGCCCATTTATGGGTTTACCCAAAGAGACACTGTCAAAATCTACCAATTCATAGGCCCCTTTTGCCAGCTTTTGCTTAACAATATAAGGACCATGCTACATAGGTACATATTTTCCAGCCCCTAGCTTATTGTTTGCTTGATCGTATAGTAAAACTAGGTCTCCTTCCAAAAAATTACGAGGTGTAACATTTCGGTCGTACTGAGCTTTTATTCGTTTCGCATGAGTTTCGATTGCTAATGCAACATTGCGTTGATTCTCATGTAGCTGAGCTAAGTACAAAAAACGTTTTCCCTCTTTAGAAGTGGCTAGGAGTAATTCTATGGTTATTTGCAATGACGGAATTTCACATTCAATAGGTAACAATGCTTCCAAACCGTAAACCAGATGAAAAGGAGTGAAACCAGTTGATGTTTTCACTGAGGTTCGATATGCCCAAAACGCTGAAAATAACATGTTATGCCAATTTGACCTATGAATACCAATGATTCATTGGATCATAGTGACTAGAACTTTATTGATAGCTTCAACCAGACCATTATCCTGTGGATAATATGGAGTAGAACTATCGTGACACAAGCCAAGTTGATCTGTCAGTTCAGTCATCATGATGTTTCGAAAATGACTCCCATGATCAGTAATAATAGCTTGAGGAACACCGAATCTAGTAATTATATGATTGAAAACGAAAGTTGCAGCAGTTTTTCCATCTACCGAAAATGTAGGCATCGCCTCGGCCCACTTGTAAAATAATCTACCACTAGGATGATATACACATGCCCCCCAGCCGAGTGAGGGTTACATGTAATAAAGTCAATACCCCACTTTGCGAAAGGACCGACAGCAATTATAGGGTGGAGAGGAGCAGGTGGAGCACACATCTTACGATCAAAAATTTGGCAATTGTGGCGTTTCTAGACTGCATAGATACACTCTTTGAATAAGGATGGCCAAAAATAACCAGCACGCAATATCTTTTGGGTTGTGGCATACCCAGACATATGACCGCCACATGCTCTAGAGTGACAGTCATTCAGAACCTTTTCAACTTCTTCTTGAGTTAGACAACGTCAAAAAATAGAATCTGCCCCATGACGATAGAGTGTATCACCAATAATATTGTATTGTTGGGATTGGAAACGTATTTTCCGTCGCTGAGATCGTGAGATTTCAGGCCGAAAATATTGGGTTTGGAGATAAACAATAATATCTCCATACCATTGATCAAGAGTACTGATAAGAAACAAGGATTCATTCGCAATGGGCTCTTCCGCCACATTTTCAGTATCAGTATGCAAGAAGTCACACATTAGTTCCGCAAAAACCAAAGATTTCTTTGCCTTGGATTTTTCAAATTCCAAGTCAAATTCCTATAGGATAACTATCCATTTGGAATACTTGCCCCCTAGCAATTGTTTGGTCAAAATATACATCATAGGGTTAGAGTCAGAAATTACCGTGGTTTTACGTAATAAGATGTAGTGACGAAATCTTTGGACAACTTGAACAGCTGCCAAGGCCAATTTCTCCACATGCGAATATTTAATCTCAGTCAGGTGCAGAGTTTGACTAAGATAGTAAATCACATGTTCACTGTTGAATTCATCTTCGTGAATTATGTTTTTTGTTAACAGGAACAATATTCGATACCCAATCCGTTAAAGGAATTGGATAAATGAATCCTGCTTGAAGTAATTTCTCAACTTCAACTTTAATAGCAACATCTTTTCTTGGATGTATTTGACGCAAACGTTGTTGGACAGGTATAGCATCCAGGTAAGTTTTAATTTCATGGACAACAATTGATGGATCGATTCCTGGAATTTCTTCATATGACCAGGGAAACACGTCGCGGAATTCTTGAAATAGGGCTTTATAAGTTTGGATTTCATCTTCCGTACAGGAAGCACCTCTATGATTGTTTTCAATAATTCCGGGTTTAACTGAAATGTCAATAGGAACCGTTTGAGAGATATTTCCCAAATTTAACTCAGAATCAGGATGTTGCAATGGATTATGTGGTTCTTTGACATAGTTAGTGTTAAAAATTGATGAAAAATCATTTTAAAAATGATCAAGCTCAGGTAAAAATGAAGATCGATGATGAAGATCTTCCCATGGTAAATCATCAACAGACATAAGTTCACGAATCTACTCATCTGTATGAATAGGATCAAAAAATGTTGTTGAGGCTGAGGTTGATATCGAAATTTATTCCCCATGGACCACATTCATTGGATCAGTTTCGGTTGAACAAGAGTCAAAAAATGACTGTACAGCCTGATATGCAATTTCAAAGGGACTCAAAGGCATCGCGTTACCAAATGAATCCACCTCGGAATCGGAAGGTATGATCCAAGGATCATAAAAAGCAATAGTGTTCAATGATATCATATGAATAGTTACAATAAAAGGCGATACGTTAGGAGGAGGGAAGGAAAAAGTTCCTAGTAAACTAGAATCTTTAATCAAACCTACCCCAACATCCTTATAAGGGATAGTTGTTTTACCGACATGCTGAATACTATCTAAAGAGGCTGGGTCGGATGAAAAATAGGTCAGCTAGTAATGATATTTCCGTTATGAGGAAACTTGATAAGTCGAAAGACCGATGAAACAATAGCAGTCATAGCATAAGACCAACTGCGACCCAAGAGAAGGTTGTAATCTAGAGGAGCGTCAACCACTTCCACATCTAGATTTACAGTTTTGCCTTCTACCCTTATAGGTAAATCCTGCAGAATGCCAAAAAGATGGAACCCTCCGCCATCAAAAGCCTTTAGAATCATCGGAGACTGATTAAGTGTAGGAGAACCAAGTGATCTCCAACAATGGATCAACATAATGCATGTAGAAGCTCCCTCATCAATCACAGTCCGAAAGCAAGGTCTGTTTTTTATTAACACTGGAATCTAGAAAGCCATTTGATGAGGTAGGCGAGGTGTACCATTCTCTAAATCGAAGATTATTAGGTTCGAATCCTTAATATCAACAGCTCCTATAGCAGACAATAGTAATTTACGCTGTGCTGGGCATGATTGCAGCACCTCCAAAGCCGACATTGTTGAACGGGAAATAGCTAAATCTTCAACAATGTTATAATTCTGAGCAGCTCTTGCATGTGGATTGAAAGTTGACTTCCAAAGTATACCTTTAGCAGGCGGTTTGATTACTAAGTCAGGGTTAGGTTTCTCGATTTGTGGCAGATCAGAACCAGGAGGAGTTGTAGTTGATGGGTTTGAACTAGAAGATTCTGCTTCTTTACCACCAACAGAATTTTTACTACCATAATCTTGCGATCGCGTCGCCATCCTAACATGAGACATCATCATAATGGGTTCTTCTGAGGCATTTGAGGAAGAACCAATCATCTTACTATCTTGATTAGGAAAAGGATCCTTTAAGACAGCAGGCGTTTGAGAACCTTTAACGAGTTTCGAAACCTCTCCTCGATGTGGGCAGTCTCTTGTAAAATATTCCTCGTCACAAATGAGACAAGGTTAGCGAGGTTTACGTTTCTTGTCAGTGGATTCATTTTTATCTGTTTTCTCTTTTGAGATTTGTTTATTTTTCTTCTTCCCCTTCTTTTTACCACCGGATTTTGATTTAGCCGTAGATGATTCTACGAAGTGGATATCGGCAGGAATTTCAGCGAAAGAGTCTCCTGTCGGGGAATCTGGTAAAGTTATAATAGGAGAGGATTTCTTTGAAGATTTCTTCTTACTTTTGGTACTAACTGAACCAATCATACCATCAGTGGCATGAGACCCTGAAGGAGCTGCAGTAATTTGATTATGTTTCGGAAGGTCGGGGATTTTTTCATGTAAAGTCCCTGACTGTGTATATATGAGGTCAAGGTATTGAGGCTGAGGAATTACTTGCTCTTCAGTAACAACTCCTTCCTTAGCTACATATTCAGTGATTTTAGGTAATAATTATTTTACAAACCATTCGGCTAAAATTTGATCTGAAATAAAAACTTTCACTAAACGCCTTCTACGTCGCCATTCATGAATATGAGCAGAAATATATGTGGACGTGGATTGTTTTAATGAAGTTAATAGTTCTGTGCCATTGTCGTATCTGACAGGAAACTGAAAATGAGTTAAGAAACAAGTGGCTAACTGACTAAAATTATAAAAAGAGCCTCGTGGTAACTCAATGTACCATTTGGTAGCAAGACCAATCAGAGTGCATTGAAAAAGACGTAAGCGAATTGAATCATCAATAATGGAATTAGATGCACAACAGAGGTGATAAGTCATCACATGATTTGACGAATCCTCTCCCGACTTACCTTCAAACTTCGGGATATCATTGTGAAACTTATTAGGCATTGGCGGCCAATACGAAAGATAGTAAATCGGATCGTTCGTAAGGTGCGACAAATCAGGTAAATCCAAAGTTGCAATAAATGGAAATTGACGGTTAGGGTCGTGAAAACCTTGGGTAACAAGACCAGCCCCAGGAGGAGGATATCCAGGATAACCTGGAATTGGATTTGCATTAGGAATATTATAACCTCCTGGGAAACCAGGATTAACTGGACCAAACAGGGGTTGCTGAGGTTGTTGATAACTATAGCCAGGGTACTGTTGATACTGATAGACTGGGTTTTGTACAGTAGGACCAAATTGGTACTGTCCCTGATACAGTTGATAAGTAAATTGTGGTTGACTTGTGACAACCGTACTTAGACCAGCTTGTCCTGTAGGCATCTGGACTGAAGTTTGAACTGTCAGTCCTAACTGTGGTAAAGAGGCTTGAGGAGTTTGCACTGATACAGGAACAGTAGAAACCAGAGCTACCGATACTCCAGAAATAGGTGTGGATTGAACAGAGGCTACAATAGTTGCAACATTAGTTTGAGGCGGAGTCCGAGGTGAACTAAGCCCAGACTGTTGAACTGAACCAGGTGCAGAAGTTTGGACAGTAAGCTGGACAGGTTGCTAGGTTGGACCAACAACCGAAGGTTGTCCAAGTTGACTTGATAACTGCACATTAGGTTGCATAGTTTGTTGAATTTGAGATGGATCCCACATCATATTCATTCCGGGGTATGGACCCATAAAAGGTTGAGCATATGGAGGACCATAACTGGGTTGAGCGTAGGGCTGATAATTAAGCGGTACATTTCCAGCTCCTTGTACAAATGGTTGACCAGAAGGTGGTTGGAAACCTTGAGTTGGGTACTGATCTTGAGGTTGATAACCTTGAGGCACGTACTGAAACTAGGGTTGACCTTGAGGTATATATTGATACTGGGGTTGACCTTGAGGTATATACTGAGTCTGGGATTGACCTTGAGGTATGTACTGTCCTGACGGTATGTACTGTCCTTGAGGTTGCCCCCTAGGCGGTAACTGACTACCTTGAGGTTGCCCCCTAGGCAGTAATTGACTACCTTGAGGTTTCCCCCCATGCGGTAACTGACTACCTTGAGGTTGCCCTCCAGGCGGTAACTGACTACCTTGAGGTTGCCCCCCAGGCGGTAACTAACTACCTTGAGGTTGTGGATTTGGAATAATACCAGACATCATAAGAATTTCTTCTACGCTCAACGGTTGAGTTACATTATTACCAGTTGATATCTCATGTTCAATTGGTTGAGGAGATGCTCCTGAAAAAGTACCAGTGAGTGACCCGTACCCCGAAGGAACAGAAGGACCGCATATAAAAATGTTTCCGGTGTTTGGGAAAACATAGATGACTATCTCGACATATTCAATGGAGGATAATGGCCTCTGGGTGTTGGATGAAAAGGAATTCGAGGTGGTGAAAAACTAAGGCCTAGGTTTTCTAAAAAAAAAATCAATGATACATACCAAGCATCACTCCTAAAAGGACTGTAGAAAATTGATTCACGCTCCCTAAGTTCTAAAGTTGGTTGATTTTCAGGAAGAATTATGTCTTCGTCCGGACTAACAAGTTCTTCAATAGAAATGAGTCCAGAAGGAAGATTTGGGTAATGATATTTCCTACCTTAGGTGAACCAGGACAGCTAGAAGTTGGAGAAGCAAATCCTGAAGATGGAGTAGGTGCAGGTTCAGTTTCAGCTCAGAAATTTCAAGTTCTTCAGCTAATTCACTAGTAGGAGAAAAACTACCAATAACTTCGGAAAGTGAAATTGTCTCAGAAATATACTCCGTTGTCTGTACTTGATAATCAAGATGAACAATTAAGGATGATTCTCTGGCTTCTGGTGACCCAAATCTACTGTCACTAGGAGATACAACAGCTCTTAGCCCTTGAAGCTGGCTTGGTGTATACTCAGGAGGTTTCCCCCAAGGCCTACGAGATTGTCTTGGTAATTCAACCACGATTAAACATCTAATTACCCACATGCAAACAAAGAAAAATTTCAATAAAACCACCTAAAGTCTCTAAAGAAACAAACAATTGAATCACACACCTAAAAATCTAAGAGTTCAAACCACACACAAACAGTAACTTCCTGTACTAAAAACACTAGTTGGTGATGAAATCCAACGTCGTAGAATTTAATACAGAAAGAGCAGTTGGAAGAGTTACCCCGACAACCTGCTTAATGAAATAGACTAGCACAAGTTTCTTCACAAAACCATCTCGAGTGAAGAGAACCCCCTAGAGAATCCAAGTGAGTCTAGTCGACGTCTGCTCCAGATACAGTGAGACCCGTCCTTCACCATCACCTTAGGAAATAATCTTAAGTTTATGGACACTAAGGTTACCAATAGCAACAAATACAACTAGGGGAGCAGTCTACGATCCGATCTATGCACAAGGGCAGAGTAACAAAGATCAATCCCCTTGAAGGCTCCTCGACATGATCAATTCAAGGTTTACCAACAAGTGACTCTAGGCTTCTCGACAATGGTTAATTCGAGGTTTACCGTTTATAATACGTGTAAATCTTCTATCTTTCCCAATGAAACAGACTTGATTGTCTCAAAGGTTTGGACATGATCTCGTGATTGACTCCTTTAAGAGGAGCTTCCCAGATTATATCAATTACAATTGGATTTTTTTCCTACCACAAGATATAGCTACTTGTTTGTTTTAACTATCTTGGAGAGTTAATTACTCCCTACTCCAAGATACTAGCCTAAGTTATATTCGTGATAAGAGCCCTAGAAACAAAAAAGATTACTAAATCAATTTTAATTAAGCGTTACTTTTATAGGTTGTTTCTTAAGTCAATAGGTATGGAAATGAAACTTTGATGGTGTGAAGACTCAACTCCAAAAACACTAAAAAATGCACCTAAAATGATAAACAATTTGTTTTCCTTTCAATGAATTTCTAGCTAAAAGAAAGAGTTTGAGAATGCAATTCTTTGAAAAACAAATCTTTCTTTCAACATGTAAATGAAAAGAAAATATTTTTGTCTTTTTCAATAAGAACTCAAAATGAGAGTACTAATTATGCTCACAATAAATCCCTTTCTGTTTTTCAACACTCAAAACTACAAAAAACAATTTCTATCAAAAGAGATTCTACAATATCTAGAAAACACTCAAAACTAATTTTGAGATCTAAAAACTTCTAAAAACCTAATTGAAATAAAAGCTTCAATTCTTTTTGAGGATGTTTTACTTAGTTATTCAGTATACTAAGGATTAATTTGTTCAGAATAACAAATCAATCAAAAACATCCAAATATGTTTTCTTTTATAAAAATGAAATTCAAAACTTATAACCAAGTTCGTTCGAAGATTTGCAAAGAGAAAACGAAATCTATATCTCACCAAGGACAGATTTCACAAACCAGTCAGACTCATCAAGAAGACAAAAGAGACCAGGGTAGTCTAAGGTTTCTCAAGCTTCTGATCTTTGAATCACTACAGAGACCAAGTGAAAACCAGTCCAGGCATGCAAAACTTCTAGAAAATCATCTAAAACAAAAACACCAATGGAACTTACTCATAAGAGATTTTTGAGAGAACACATGTAGATCTGGGTAGACACTAAAAGCCGTAAATGAAACCTAAACTTAACTAGAAGAAAATATTGTAGGTTTTTCAAAAAAATTCACAGGGTACGCAGGCTTCCAGAAGAACCAGACGCGGTACCGCTCTGTGTACTAAAGGAAAAGTGTGGAGATGCTCGCACTATCTATGAAGAGAAAGTGCGGTCTTCCTGTAAACTTTGAAAAAACAAAAAATAATCTAGATCCTAAAAACTACCCAATCCCACACACATCAAGCAAAAACCAGAAACGAAAACAATTTTCTCAAGTCAAAGACAAAGGAAAACCAAAAACCAAATTCAAATCCCCAGCGGATTCACCAATTTGTTGGCCGGATAAATCGATCTTGCGGACAAGGCCGATCTGCCTAGTATCAAAAGATATCTAGCAACAAGCAATATAAGCTAATCTATCTTTCTCTAAACATATATGATTCATAAACAAAAACTATAGAGGTGTTTAGACCCTACCTTAAGTCCAACGCTAGTTTGTAGCAACCATTCTTCAACCGTCTGAAAGAGTTTCCTTTCGAGAACATGTGATCATAAACAAGTACACATCAAATAACACCTGCATAGATAATATCATAAATCATGTTTATTATGGTGATCAAGGAATCCATAAAATAAACCATAAAACACAGCTTATTGAGAAAAACAAACTTGTTTGTATTAACTTTGAAGTAGAATAACCTTACAACCTTTTCAGCCTTGATGTTGAACAAGCCCTTCCCAGGGTCTGAAACAGGAATCTCCTTTACTTTGACAAGCCTCACACTCTTCCAAATGAGATCAAAGAGGTATGTAATCACTCCTCACAAAAGCTCAATTAGGAAGACTAAGTTCCAACAGCATTTCACCTCAAAAATATTCAGCTTTTAACCTCCCCAGTAACCAGCGCAATGCTTCATTTTATAGTGCAGAGGAAGGAGGTTACAAGTCCACCTATGAAGGGGTAAAGTCCTCCTTCAAAGGGATAAGCTCCTCACATCAATGGGTTAGCTCCTTAAGGTATGGGATGCATGAACCTTAAAGGAGTGAACTTGCCACCTCAAGATTCCTTCCAGAAGCTTCTAGAAATGACTCAAAGTGAGTTTTTAAGAATATACTTGTGACTTTTTTACTTTTACAGGGGTCCGCACCCATAACACAGAGACAGAGTGGTCAAGTGCGCAAGGGACATGACCTTTAGGTGCGGGACCGCAGGTAATGCTAAGAGAAAGTGTGGAACCAGAGTTTTATAGACTTTTGAGGGCTTTCTCTTATTTTCAGGCTTGATATGAGGAACTGAGGCTTAAGACTTGCAAAGGAGGAAAGTATGAGTGGTAATGGACTCACACAAATTGTAGAATGTCAAGGTGACAATTTTTGTGCTACAAGACAGTAGCGAATCTCCAAAGGTATTGTTATTGGCCACGCATGTTTGATAATGTATCTCGTTTCATAAGAGGATGTTCTTTGTGTGCAACAAGTAAGCCTGGTAATAGGACACTAGGATTGTACACTCCACTTCCAATACCTTCACGTTCATGGGAAAGTATCTCAATAGATTTTGTAGGAGGTCTTCCATTGTCAAGGAAAGGTCATGATTACTTCTATGTAGTTGTAGAGAGGTTCAACAAAATGTGTATGCTAACACCATGTAAAAAGAAAATTACAGCTGAACAAACAGGTCATCTTTGATGGACACAAAGTTGAAGAAGAGTAAATCCTTTCATCCGCAAACAAATGGAAAAACTGAGGTGGTCAAAAGAAAAATCATTCATCTTCTTAGAGGATATTTCAGCAAACATCCCAAGTTGTTGGATGAACAGTTGCATTACATACATCATGCATACAACAGGGAAAAGCATTCTTCCACAAACACATCACATTTGAGGCATGTTATGGGTCCTTGCCAAGATCGCCATTGGACTTAATCTTTGAGAAAGATGTCGCCATCGACGATCACAGTGACATTGATAAGGCAAGAAATTTCATAGAGAAAATTCAGTTGATACATCATATAGTGCAAGAACAGTTGGAAAAAAGTCAAAACAGCCTCAAGGCAAGGCATGACAAACATCGGGTTGATCACAAATTTCAATTTGGAGACAAAGTTTGGTTATATATTAGCAAATAGAGACTTCAAGGGGAAGGTAAAAAGATTAAGCCAATCCATTATGGTCCTTTTAAAATTCTGGAAAAGATTGGTAACAATGCATTTAAGCTTTATTTGCCTCCTTATATGCAAATATACTATGTTGTTAATGTTGATAATTTTAGATTGTTTGAGCCTCCTTTGATTGATGATCAAGGAGAGCATGTTAAGCTACCATCAATAGATGATTTATCACCAAAATGTCTTGATGAACTTTAGCAGGATCTCATACTTGACAAAAAAACCAAGACTTTGAAAAGAGGGGATGTCGAATACCTTAGAGTGGGACTCAAGGTAAAAAAGCCTTCTAAATCCAAATGGTTGCAGATCGAGAAGGTGAGGGAGTTATACCCTCAGATGTTGAGCAATTGATAGTATATTTTGGAGTCCAAAAGGCTTCTAGTGGGGAGGATTGATCAGAAGCTCAGTATTTAGCTCAAAAATAAAAGTTCTCAGAATGGATCAAAACATGAATGATCGTGTCCATCTCGACAAAAGATCCTAACACAACTCATTTCGCTGAAAATTGAGTTCGTATGAGGAAGTTATTGAGTTCTGTTCGCTTTGCTAAATAGGAAAAAGATTGCAAAAAAAAATGCCCAGTCATTGCACAGTCAGCAGTGCGTACTGTTGATGCGGCAAGTGACTAAGCAGGTTCAATGGATGGTCAACACCCAATCGAAGCTCGACAAGTGTCATGTTCTAATTGAATTTCAGGTTGGTGATGTGGCAGGTTATTAGTGGATGATGGTGGACCAATGAGGAGGGGACAAGTGGCAAGCCTGGAGGTAGCCACATGTCCGTCCCCAAAGGTCAGGTTCGACAACATGAGGCGTTGAGATTTGACCTCACGACCTCCTATCCACAGACCAAAGCTCTCTACCACCTCCGCTACCACATGTTGCTTACCACTATACTTCACCATACATATTTGAATTGTATTGCATTTAAGGTTGGCAGTTAGGGGGGGTCTAGCCCGCAGGCCAGCCCTCCCCATGTGAACGCGCCGAAAGTCATCAAACAGTTAACGTTATTGATGGCTCCAACATGGACCACGACCCTAACGGTTAGTGCAATCCCATGTGAACACATTACTCTGACGGTTGTGGTGGAGGTCAGTGAACCCGACGGACAGTGCTAATAGACCATGAATGCGATGGTTAATGCAGCATGTGACCTCCACCTAAACCGCCAAATTTATGGAACAATCAACCACAAAACCACGCCAGAAACTGCCATATGTGACCGCTCCCCCAAATCCGTCGGGATAACAGTTAGCCCTAATTGCGCAGTTATAGTGCTGATCAGGGATGAGTGAATAATTGAGTATGTTTAACATTTATTAAACTCGCAATTAAATACGACGACATTTTGAAGGATTCCATTATTTTCGGGCCTGCCTCCAGATTTAGCGGCCCTAACTGGATTTCTTCCAGATTTGGAGGAGGATTTGTAGGGAAAAACTGTTTGAGCCATAACTGGAGCATTTTTCAACCAAATTGAGCTCAGTAAAAGGTGTTCCTAGCTAATTTCGACATTCTAAACACTTTGGTGTAGGTATTAGGAGTAGTAGATCTTTGTAAACAACATTTTTGCCATATTGAGCTAATACAGAGGCCCAAGCAATGGAAGCTAGACCAAGGAGATGTAGCCCGGCAGGGGTGAACTCCTTCATCAAAACACTGCGTTAAAGTGCTCAATTGATGGTTTGCTATACTTTTTATTGTTGTTGTTCCATAATTGTCTTTTAAGATAATTTGATCATGAATGTCAGATAAAACTTGATGTAGTTTACCTATTTACAATCACCAAACAACCTAAGGAAACCTATGCAAATGAAGCAATAAACAAGCATTTGTTTATAAATATGTAATTAAAATTATCACAACAAAACTAACATTCAATAACATATCATTTTTGGAGATAATGGATGTGCAAGAATCGATGGAAGAGGTATCGTAAACCTTTATAATGGTAGGACTAAAGCACAAAATGTTTTGTACATGGAAGGAATCAAACCTAATATTTCAAGTGTCAGCCAAATGTGCAATCAAGGTTATGATCTCACTTTTCATGCTAAAGATTGTGAAATAAGGAAGACTAATTCAGGAAGATTAGTGGGAAGAGTGATAAGGAATCTAGGCAATGTATATATTCTTGATGATATTCAAGGAGAAAAATGCTCCATTTGATAGACAAATGAGAGTTAGTTATGGCATAAAAGATTAGGACACTTGAGTTTTGACAGTTTGATAAAAATCAACAGAGTGCAGGCAATGAGAAATGTGCCCAAAATCTTGAAACCAACAAACACAATCTATGAATCTTGCCAACATGGGAAATAAATAAGAGTGAGAGTCAAGTCAAATGAATGATCAAATTCAAGACCACTAGAGCTTGTTCACACTAATCTATGCAAACCAACAAGAACACTAACCCTGCAAAATCAAAAGCACTAGATACTTTCAGATCATTCAAAGCCTTAATTGAAATGAAAGCGATCTAAGAACCAAATGTTTAAGATTAGATAGAGGAGGTGAATTTACCTAAAATGATTTTAATGAATTATGTGATAAATATGGAATCAAGAGACGACTTTCAATTACAAGAAATCCACAACAAAATGGAGTCGTACAAAGAAAAAATAGATGTGCAAGAAATGGCAAGAGCAATGTTGTTAGAGGCGAAATCACTAGATACATTTTGGACAGAAGCAGTTGTTGCGGCAATTTACATCATGAATAGAGCATAACTCTGAGTTAACAACGACAAGACACCATATCAGATATGGAAAGGTGGGCTAACCTCAGTTAAGTATCTCATAATTTTTGGAAGAAAAATTTACATGAAGATGAATGATGGTAAATTTGCAAAAAATGATTATAGAGTAGACAAGGGGATATTTCTTGGATACTCAACAAGAAGTAAAGTTGACAATTGCTACAATAAAAGAGTACACAAAGTTGTGGAAAGTATTGATGTAAGAATGTGTGAAGCATGGCTAGAGAAAGAAGCAGAACAAACAAATGGAAATTTAGAAGATATAATCTATATGGACCAAGAAGAGATTACTACATAGGAAGAACGAGAGGAAGAAGCACAATATCCATGCAAATCAACTTTTCAATTTGTACAAAAACATCACCTAGAGAACCAAATCATTGGGGATGTTGATGTAGGTATACAAATCCAAAAAGGAATGAGCAATATAAAAGCAAAAGGAAATTTTTTTTACTGTCCAAAATAGAGCCAAAAGCTTTTGCACAAGCTAGTAAGGACCATCATTAGGTGAAAGCTATGGAAGAAGAATTGAATCATGTTAAGAAAAATGAAACTTTGAACTTGAACCATGTGAAAAAAAAATGTGACTAGGACTAAGTGGGTATTCAAAAACAAGATGAATGAAGAGGGACAAATTATCGGAAATAAGGCAAGACTTGTTTATAAGAGCTATGCACAAATTGGAGGAATTGACTTCGAAGAAACCATTACTCCAATCACCATATTAGAAGCAATAAGAATGATTTTTTCATTTGCATGTTTGAAAGGCTTCAAAGTTTATCAAATGGATGTTAAATCAACCTTTCTAAATGGAGATTTAAAAGAAGACGTATACATCGAACAACTAGAAGTTTTTAACTCATCTGAAAAATTAAGACTATGTGTGCAAATTGAAGGAAGCTCTTTATGGGTTAAAACAAGATCCAAGAACTTGGTATGCCAGGCTATACCACTATATTCAACAATAAAGCTTCAAAAGAGGGGTTGGTAACAATGATATCTACATCAAGATGAAAAAGGACAACTTACTAACAACACTTGTATATGTGGATGATCTCATATTTGGAACCAATAACGATGATATGAGTCATGGATTTCCTTAGGAATTGTCAAAGGAATTTGAAATGTCAATGATTAGAGAAGTATCCTTCTTCCTTGGAGTACAAGTTTTTTAAACCAACAAAGGAATATTCATTTCCCAAACCAAATACCTCAAGGAGATGCTCAAGTAGTTTGGAATGGAATACTAGTTAGTACCGCTATAATTATCCAATGAACATTAAGCAAGGAGGATGAATATCCTAAAGTCAATTCAACACTTTACAAGTCTATGATTTGGAGTCCACTATACTTGAAAACTTTGAGACTTGACATTATGCAGGCAGTTGGAATGGTTGCATGATTTCAATCAACACCAAAATAATTACATGTTCAAGTAGTAGAATGAATATTTTGATACTTGAAGGGCACACTTGATTTTGGGATTTTGTATCGTAAAAATACAGATTTCACTTTAACAACATACACAAATGTTGAATTGGTAGGTAGCATTGATGAAAAAAAGGCACCGGTGGGATTGGATTTTTCCTAGGAGATTGCCTTATGTCTTAGTCAAGTAGAAAGCAATCATCAATTTTTCTTTCTACAATTGAAGTTGAATACACAACAACAATAGATTATTGTACACAAGTTCTTTGGATGAAACAAACTTTACAGGACATCAAAGTGGAATATGATCAACCCATTGTTATTTTCTACGATGACACTTGTGTAGTTAATACCTCAAAAATTCTTGTCATGGATTCAAAAACAAAGTATATTCTAATCAAGTATCATTTCCTCATAGAACAAGTCATCAAGCAACATCTCAAGATGGAATATATTTGCACGAAAGATCATATTGTTGACCTATTTACCAAACTTGAGGCCTAAGAAATGTTTGAACATCTCGGGCAGAAGTTGGGACTGATCTCTCCTTTATCTCAGTAAAGGAAGCACAAACTCAAGGGGAGCACCCTTTGTTATTGATGTCAAAGGGGGAGAGAATGAAAACAAGGGGAGCAACTGACAAGAAGTATGGAGAGAATGTAGACAAGGGGAGTAATTGTCAGAAAAATCATATATCAAAGTATTTCCATTAGTAACAAAGGTGGAGATTGTTGAAAACGGTTGTTATTGATGTCAAAGGATGTCCAAATGAATGATAAAGTTACATAGTCAAATACCATATTTCGAGACCTTGCCAACAATATATGGCATACCTTCTGGAAATATTAGTTTTGGATTTCTGATGTCCCTTTTAGATACCCTATATTTGAAAGCATTTTTACTCCATTTACCTAACTCAAATGGCATCATAATATATATGGTTAGAAAACTTATTTCAAGACCTTTCGAAAGGTATATGGCACTCCCTCATACTCCTCATGGTTGAGGATAAATTATTTTTTGAATATTCATTATACATTCTACCAATTTCTTAAGTCAGCCCAACTAGTGGACAAGTCAACTCAACTGGTGGACAAGTTGGCCCAACCAATGGACAAGTCAGCTCAATCTAGACCCCAAATTAACTATAAATAGGCATGAGAAGGATCATTTCTAGCCACTCGCTCAAGAAAATTGGTCTATTTATAAGTCAGGGAAGGAGTGGGTTTGAGGTTCATACCTCATGAACCAAAGGGAAAAGAAGTCAAGTTCTATCCAAGTTGGATGAATTTTTGTGGGATATATTCGCTGCCCTACCTAGGTTATAAAAGGGTTTTTAGCACACTTTTTGGGAAGGTTTTTGGTTCTGGTTTGAAGGAGGCCAAATTCTAATGTGCAAGGAGCCAAATTTTGGTCTGATCTAGAGGTTAAGTTTTAGCCCTATTGGAGACCAAGTTTCAGCCTTGATTGAGATCAAGTTTCAACCCTATTAGAGATCAAGTTTTATCCCTACTAGAGGCTAAGTTATAGACTTGTTTGAGGTGTAGTTGTAGTCCTGGTACTTGTTTGAGGTCAAGTTGTAGTCCTAGTTAGAGAATAATATCTAGAAATATTGGAGGTTGATTCCTAGTTGGAGGCCATGTTCTAAATTAGGTTGTGTACAAGTTACCAGGAGGGAAATATTTTTTGAAGCAATTCCAAGCCTAGATGGTGTCTCTTAAATAATTGTAAGTTGATGCTTATTAAGGATTGGTGTCATATTCTTCTTGATAGTCTTGAGCCTACAATTTTTTAAGTTGGTTCTTATAGAGGATTGATGTTCTTACAAGTGATTATAATAAATTGAAGTTGTTTGAAAAGCATTCAAGTGTTTCTTCTTCAAATTTGGATTTGCACTTTAATCTCCATGATCATGCTTAGTATTTATGATTAATTATGTGATGAGATTTCATACTAACAAAGGGATTTTTTTTAAAGTGACGAAATATTGCTTCAGTCCCCACTCAATATTTCCAACATTATTCTGCCCTTAGGTGGTATTCTTGGTGGCTAACAAATCGAATATAGTGTTGTTATGCCTTGGGACATTAAATGCAAAGACCTTCAAAATGGAATCTAGGTTTATTTTAATTGATTAACAATTGAGTGGAGTTTATGGTTAGGGAGGAGAGGTTTGAAGGTGCAAATATATAATAGTATTTTTGGATCATCCCGTCGATTTTTCCAGTACAAGTACTCATTTCCAAAACTCGATAATTACTTCCAATGATATAGATGATTATTTAGCTCTTTCAATGTATCATTAAGAAAATCCACATTCGAAAATTCAACCATAGAGACAATAGAGAAATAGGGATCACAATGCACAAAGAGACAAAAAAATTACCATGGAAAAACCCACCAAAGGGGTAAAACCCAACCAACCTTTTCCTTAGAGAACCAATGCAACAAGAGATACATCAAACTCAAACTAACTAGCAATATGACCATCCACCATGAGCTAATTCAACCCTCAAATTCCAAGACAAGTGTCCTCAATTTTGTCCACAACAAGGTCTAAAATAAGGTCTACTACAGATCTCCAAGAGGGCCAAAATTTGGCGTGCAACTAGGCCTCAGAGCTCAAACTATACCACAGAAAACATTTGCCTCAGAACTTCACACTGAACTCAACTTCCTTTATCTTCAACAGCGAGGACAAATAATGTATCTTTCTTCCTTTTTTTCTACCTCTTTCCTTCTTTTCTTTTTTGCATAAAACATAGATATGATCGATAATTAGAAGTGCTCTCTTGGAGGGATATGAATAGGCTACTTATATCCTTCCAATCATGCAAATGGGTGTCTCTCATGGGCAAGTCAACATGTCTCTTGGAGGGCCAACTTGGTCACTTGTGGAGGCAAGATACAAATTTCAAATTTTCATTTTTCTCACTTTGATAAGGTTGTGAAGGACATTCCTTATGAAATTTTATTTTGAATATAAGGTAAATAATTTTCCTTTTCTTGCAAGCATGAAGTACATGCCTCAAATAATTTTTCTTTTGTCACAAAATATAATTTATATTATTACAAGTACAAATAAACATTATGAATACTAACCATAGTAATAAAATTCAAAAATCCCTCCTATCTAGGTAGGTATTCATAATGACTATCTAGACGTTCTTTATATACATGATGTCTCTAAGTAAAGGCTCAACTCATTGATAATATCATCATCTTGGTCAACACTCTTGACCTACATCAACATCATTATCATCATTAGGTTCCACAACCCAGGTTAACTCCCTTAACCAATGGTACTTAACTAGTCACCATGATCTTGTGCATGCCTCACCTCATGGTACTTCAACTAGTTCAGGGTTGTCATCACCCATGGTCAAACACTAGGGATATCCATGTCCCAACTCTGAAGACCCCATGCTAGGTTGTGATGTTGAAAAGGAGCCCACTCCATTGAGTGTTTGGGCCCTAGGGACCATTCCTCTCAAGAATGTTCGCCCCCCATGCTATCTCACCAACAGTCCGGGCAATGCCCCTATTGTCCACTCATCAAAAATTTGGGCCATGCTCCTGTTGTCACTAACAGTCTGAGCCATGGCCCTGTTTTCCATTACCACGCTCTTGTTGTTACCAACAGTTCAAGCCATGCCCCTGTTGATGTCGCATCAATACTCCCTCTCACTAATATAAGGGTTCTCCACAAGTCCAAGATTTTCCTTGAAGTATACAAACTTCACTTGGGATAGAGGATTTGTTAGAATATCATTTGTCTACTCAGCGGTGAAATAATCCAACTTCATTGCTCTCTCTTAGTACCACATATTGGTACTAAATCTCAAGGTGACTCGACCTTTAATCAATCTGTCATTTACACCTAATTAAATAATCCTACAAGCTAGACCCATACTACTTCAACTTCCTTGCCAAGTTGTAATATAATCTACTTCTACGGTACTAAGTTCAACAAATGTATGCTTCCTGCAAATTTAGGATATCGTAGCAGAGCCCAAACTAAAACATACACCAGATGTACTCTCCCTGTCATATTCCTTCCTTGCCTAGTCATAATTCGTATATCCCTGCAATTGTATCTCACCACTCGAAGCCTATATCAAACAATATTCAACATTACCACACAAATATCTCAATATATGCTTTGATACAATCCAACGTTCAAATCTGAGTTCCATCTAGAACTGACTTAAGGTGTTCACTGCAAAGCAAATTTCTGGTTTGGTATTAACAAAATACATGAATGATCCAATCAACTTTTGATACATAGATGGATCTACTAGATCAGACTTAGAATCTCTCAGCTTTAATAGATTCATTACGATAGGAGTTTCCATAAACTGGTATTCCATTGTGCCAAACTTCTGAAGGATCTTGATGAAAATTTCCCTTTCCAAGAAGGATTTCATCAGGTCTCTACCATACTTCCAGTCCAAATAATAATGCATTCAACTAAGATCCTTCATGTCAAATTTAGAGGCTAACTCCCTTGTACAATGAACAATAAGATGCTATACACCTATCAAGAACAAATCAACAACATATAGTAGTAGAATCCCTGGCTCACCTTTCACAACCTTGATATAAACATTTGGATCAACAACACTTTTATAGAAATCAAGTCTCATTAGATATCCATCATTCTATAATACCAACCTCTTAGAGCTTGCTTGAGTACATACAAGGCCTTCTTTAATCTACACACGTGATATTCTCTATCAGGAACCTCAAAACTTTGAGGTTGCTTTATGTACACCTTTTCCTCAATCACGCCATTGAGGAATGCGGTCTTCACTTCCATCTTATGTAACTTCCATCCCATAAACAAAGCAAGAGAAACAAGAGATCTAATTATGGTGTACCTAACAACCAATACAAAAAGGTTTTATCATAATGTTATCCCTCTTTTTGGTAGAACCCTTTAACCACGAACCTTGCCTTGTTTTTGTCAATTCTGCTCCCTCTGACACATGAGCTCTTATGCTTTCATCAAATCATATGGGATCAACCTTGATCCTACAATTTAATAGGAGTATGTACAAATTCTTCCTTAAGTATAAGACTTCTTTATGTGCCTCACAAACTTGAGGTTGTTCTTATGTACACTTCTTCTTTCATCGAGGAAGACGATATCCATCTAGTGTAGTTTTCAACAAAAATTAAAATAACAAATTTTGACAATATGTCCTTCACAGTCTTCTTCCCTCTCACTAAGGTAATCCTTTGTTTTGTACCTCTTGTCATCCAAATTTGTCTTCGAAGTTACCACTGACTACTTTCCAACATTCTTCAATATCACTTATTTATCTGCTTCCTTTGAGCCCAAATCTCATCCAATATAATATTTCTCATCACAAATGCCTTTTTCTTCTGAGAGTCCTTTTATCACAATTTTGCTTTGTTCTTCCACCTGTTACCAAGTTCTAGGAAACCTTTAATACATACTTGCAATCCTCACTAAGAGGCCATGGAAGAACAATCATAACCAAAATGGGAATTCAAAGACAAGAGAAAAACAATAAAATCAAACAGTAATAATCAAATAGGAGAGATCTAAAATACTTATCTTTTGAGAAGAAGATCAACTCCCTCTTGATCTTGAGTCTTCTTGCATCCATCTAGCACTTTTATCAACTACACCCTTATTATCATCATGATGGAATCTTTTGCAAATGGTAAGGTTTATGCTTTCAATAGAAATGTCCAATCCTAGGGTTTATCCAAAAACCCTGGGGTTTTCTTCTTCAAGCCTTGTTGCTTGTTAGGGTTTACAAACCTCAAATTTCAAAACCATAGATTTGAAAAATAATTGATATCCTTGGTTTAACCAAATAAAGTGCCTCAACTTCTTCAAAAATTTTCAATACCCAGGAATCTTGTATCAACAACAAGGTTTTCCATGGAATCAGTTCTTTAAGAGGCTCAGGCCTTAGCAATAATAGGTTCATTTTATCCAATATCATTGGCCTATTAGGTCTGCAAGTAACTTAAAATTTTAACCTTGAAGTGGGACTTAGTCTTATTTCCTTTAATATTGTGAACTCTTTTCAAAGGCATGTTAGTGAAAGTGAGTATTTCAAATGTGCCCGATCAACAATTTATGACGTGACTGCAGTACTTCAATCTTTCAATACCTGAGACATATTCCTCTTTATATGGTTATTGTAACCACCCTCCTCCCACATTTACCCAATTTAACTGGTATGTTGGGGTAAACATGTGATGAGAGGCTACTACAATTTGATTCAACTCCCCATGTACAATGGAAGTGGAACCGACACAACGCAACCAATCTGACCTTTTGCACATGTCACAGATCCTACAGGAGTCAACCAACCCTTCCAGGTGATCACATTAGGGGAATTTTGAGGTATAAAATGGGCCTCCTAAAGAAATTATAAAATAATAGTGGACATAATAAAATTACTTTTTCAACTCATATTTTCAACTTATCTCCCTACGGGTTTACTCAAATTTTGAGTGGGAACACTCTTTGGATGCAAAATTTTATTCCTCATCTAAGGAGTACCCATGTTGCATACTTTTGATGGACCCTTCTACATGAAAAATGAGAAATACATGAAAAAACATTATTACAATCACATTTTTCATGTATTCCCATTTTTCATGTAGCAAGGTCCCTCAAAAGTATGCAACATGGGTACTCAATCCAGACATTCCTCCATGCCAATGATAGATCATAACCAAGAAAGCACATACATATGTCATGCATGCCAAAACTAGAAAGTGAATCATACATGCAACTCGATACCTGCAAGAAAAAACTATTGTAGTTGTGATCTCGATGTCCTCTTGTGCTTTCCTTCTTTTCCTTTGCCTTCTTGCTCCAAAACTCAAAATATGCCACGCTCCTCCAAGAATGCTCCAAGAAAACTCTAAGTATCCAAGAGTATGAGAGAGAGAATAGAGAGATACCTCCAAAATTGAACGGAAAAGAAAGTCTTTCAGCTGATCCTCATAAACCTTTTTATTAATGAACACTCTATTTTCTTCATTTTCCATTATTTTCCTTCAATTTCCTCCTCACATGCAACCGATGACCTTTTACCTTCCTTCTCTCCTAATTTACATTATTTCATAAATAAAATTTCAATTAATGCCCCATGCCTTTCCAAAGCCTTTGGCTTTTCCTTTGCTAATTTCCTTAGCCATTAATTAATCACAAGTGATCCCCATCACTATATTTTTGCCCAACATTCACTTTGGAATACGTGTCCCATGACCACGGTGAATATTTTGACTTTTTAAACTTTATTACATGGAATTTTCACCAGGGATATTACAGAACCCTCACCCTTGGGAGAACACCATCCTCGGTGTTCAATGACACTTACAACCAGTAAAACTGCTGAAAAGAAAAACATACTGCCCATGGAGCTTTATAACTTAGCTCGTTGCAGTATTTACAATGATCATCCTGCTAAAAAACAACCCAACATAACAAACATGAAAAACATAACAACATGACAACCATACCGCTTATTAGAGCTTTATAACACATCTTATGACGATATTTGCATCCATATATGTATACACATATACCAAAACATATGCGAATAGAGAAGGATACATAGCCCACATATGATCTGCAATCTCCCATGTAGCTTCATCGGGCCCAAAGTGCTTCCACTGCACTTTAACCTGCTTGATTGCTCATTTCTAGAGCATGAGCATCTTTCTATGCAAAATGCATTGAGGTTCTAGTTGGAATTCTCCTTTTGGCTCCACCTGCAATACATAACAGTCAATCACATGATCAACATCTTTAACTTATTTCTTAAGCAATGACACATGGAAAACATCATGGACTTTCACTATTTGAGGCAGTGCAAGTCAATAAGCTACCGGTCCAATCCTCTCAAGAATCTTGAAAGTTCCACAAAGTCGAGGTGCCAACTTGACACATTATCCAATCCTCAAGATGCTCTTCTTGGACTAGATGCACAAGTACACCTATTCCCCAACCTGAACTCCTTAAACATCTTGTTCTGATCTTCATAACTCTTTTGTCTATCTCGTGTTTCCTTTAGATTCTTCTTGATTACCTCCATTTCCTATTCCATTTCTACCAACGTGTTCGGTCCAATCAACACCCAATTTATTGGATCACTTCAATTGATGGGAGTATTACAACTCCGCCCATATAATGCCTCCAACAAAATCATCTTCAAATATTCGTAATACCCACTGTTGTAAGATAAATCAACCAATGGAAGGTACTCTTCCCACTTTCATTGCTCATGCATGACATACATCCTCAACATGCCCTCCAATATCTTGTTGAACCTCTTTATCTTTCCATCTGTCTGCAAATGATAAGTTGTGCTAAAGACCAACTCTGTACCCAAACCTGCAAATAACTCTTTCCAGAACCTACAAGTGAATTTGGCATCCATGTATGATATGATCTTCTTTGGTACACCATGCAACCTCATTATATGCCTCAGAAATACATGTGCTACATCATTAGCTAAGTAAGTAGAATTCACTCTAAGGAAGTGCGCTACCTTAGTAAACCTGTCCAAAATAACCATGATAGAATCATGCTACCTAACTATCCCCAACAAACCTGTAATGAAGTCCATGGAAATGACCTCCCACTTCCACTATGGAATCAAAATAGGCTGAAGTAATCCACCTAGATGCTTACACTCTCCTTTTACTTGTTGGCAATCCAAGCATCTAGCCACAAACTCTTCCACCTCTTTCTTCAAGTTTGACCAATAGAAGAACTTGTTCATCATTGTTAATGTCTTTTGATATCCTAGATGACCTGAATATGGCTTAACATGAAATTCCCTATAGGTAAGCTTCTTGAGCTCATTATCATCTGGCACATAAATCTTGTCCCTAAATTTGACCAAACCATCTATTGTGAGACGATAGTCCACATCCTATATGTCGGTACCTGCACCTGTACTTGTACCTATACCTTATTGTAACCTGTGCATAAGCTCCTTGTACCTGTCATCCTGTTGACCTACCTGCAAGATCTGATCTTGAAAATATATCCCATAAGAGCTCATAGATTCCATGTGATTTACCTATATCCGTCTGCTAAGAGCATTTGCAACGCTATTCTCTTTAGCTTTAATGTACCTGATCTCAAATTCGAACTCACTAATCGTGTCCAACCATCTAGCTTGCCTGACATTCAAATTCAGTTGGTCAAATAGATGCCTTAATCCACTGTGATCACTCATTAAGATGAACTGCCTACCAAGACGATAGTTCCTCCACATCTTCAAAGCATGGATGATCGCTGCCAACTTGAGATCATGTATTGGGTAATTCTGCTCATGCTCATTCAATTTCCTTGATTCATATATGCATAAGGACTCCACCAAGTACTCTTTAGCAAGCATCCATACATACCACAAATTCTTTTTTTGGATCTTCAATCTTTAGCACTCGAGCATTTATCAACAATTGCTTTAACTATTCAAAACTTGTTGCACATTCCTTTGTCCATTCAAATTTCTTATCTTTCCTTTGCAATGATGTAATTGGATAAGCAATGCGAGAGAATTTTCTGATGAACCTCCTGTAATAACCTTCTAACCCCATGAATGATCTTACCTCATCCATATTCCTAGGAGCTGCCCATTCCATGATATCCCTTATCTTCTATGGATCCACTGTTATGCCTTCCTTGGAGACCACATGCCCCAACTAGTGTACCTCTGTCTGAAATAAACTACATTTTCTAAGCTTAGCATACAACTTATTCTCTCTTAGCAACCTCAACACTGCTAAATGTTTGGCATGTTCTTCCTCACTTTTAGAATATACCAATATATCATCAATGAACACAATAACAAACTTGTCCATATAAGGACGCAATACATTATTCATCAAGCACATAAAACTAGTTGAAGCATTAGTCAAACCAAATGGAACTACAATAAACTTATGATTCCCATACCTGGCCCGGAAAGTAGTCTTGTCCTCTTATTTAAAGCATACCTAATGATATCCTAATCTTAGATCAATCTTCAAGAACACTCTTGCTCCCTTCAACTGATCAAACAAGTCATTAATCCTCGGCAACGGATACTTGTTCTTGATGATCACTTTGTTCAATTTCCTGTAATCAATGCATAACCTGAGACTACCATCCTTCTTCTTTACAAACAATAATGGTGCTCCCCAAGGTGATACATTTGGCCTAATGTATTCCTTGTCAAGCATCTCCTTCAACTGCAACTTCAACTCCACCGACTGTGGTGTGCTCATCCTGTAAGGTGCCTTCGATGTTGGTGTTTCCCCTAGTATCAAATCAATAGAAAATTATACTTCGAGGTGGCAACTCTGAAATCTCTGCTGGAAACACATCCTAGAACTGTTGCAGAATTGGGTACCTGCTCAAGACATCTGCATCCTCAACTTCCTTACCTTTGTCACTGGAAATATGCACTGCAAATAACACACACCCCTTCCTACGCTTGTGCTTCGCCTACATAGATATAACCATTCTGATTGGTGTTACCTTCTTCTTACCCTATAAGACTCTATGTTCTCCATTGTCATCTAAGCACTCAATGGATTTGTCATAATAATACACTTTAGTTATATTTAGATACAAACATTCCATTCCCAACAACATACTATATGTTCCCAATGGAAGTACATTCAAATGTGTTGACGTAGGATAATCATTCAACTCAATTGCACAAGCTCTTACCCAGTGATGAAGTCCCTTCTTCGTACCTATAACGAACTGCACTAACCAAGATTTTACATGCACTTCTTTATTCAAACCACACTTATCCACCAATTTAGGACTAACATAACTATAATTAGATCTAGGGTTAATCAAAATAGAAAAATCTTGACCACAAATCTTACCATCCATCTTGATAATAGATGCTTGGTGATCTACCTTCCTGTTCTCCAATTCTAAATAAATCCGTGGAATGCTCTACCCAACATCCCCAATTGTCTGTGGGTCCTGTGCACTGTAAATTTGAGGCCTACCACCCTTATGATGTGGACAATCTCTGTTGTGATTTTCTCCTCCATAAGTCTAACACTGTAAGGGCTTCCAACCATCGCCCTTGTTCTACACCTCAGACTGAATTCCCTGTCCTCTATCAAATGCATTTAACTTCTTATGCGGGGTTGAATTATCTTTATTTTTTGTGTCCTAAGGTCTAGCTTGCTTCTTGTCCCGTTTTCCTTTATTGTTATCATTACCTTTCTAGTTCTGCTTAGTCTCAAACATGCACTTTGATTGCTCAAAACAATGTTTTAGCTTCCAGATGGCCTCCTCTATTGATTTAGGCTCATCAAACTCAATCATGTCTTTGAATTCTACCGACACCCCACTGAAGAATCTCTAAATATTGGCCTTCTCCTCCATGAGGTAAGGAACATACCTCATTATCTCCAAGAATTTGCTAGTGTACTCCTCATTGGTCATATATCCCATATTCAACTCATATAATTCTTTTTCCCTATCGTCATAGTATCTCTCTGATAGATACTTCTTCCTGAATAGTCTCTCAAACTCTCTCTAAGTAAAATCTTCTTCATAAATGCCTCTAAAATTCTTTACATCTTCCCACCAAATATTTGCTTTACCTTGAAGACTAAATGTCGCTATTCTGGCCTTCATGTTTTCTGAGTAATCATGCACCCTGAAGAACTTATTCATACTAAGAAACCATGCTTCTGCATCCTGTGACTTCTTCATTTCCCCATTGAGTGTAGGTGGCTTTTCTTTCTTGAACTCATCCAAAAAATATTCCTTGTCACTCCTTTTGTAAGGATGATAACGATGATGACCATGATACCTATCAAAACCATAACTATAATAGTACTTGTGCCCATCATCTCTCTTATCTGGAGTATCCAAGAACTTGTTATCTCTTATCATGTCATCTTTATCCAACATTGCCCACCATGAGATCTACTGCCATATGACCCATTAGTTATGTCCTCCTGCTCAAGATTGATCCGAAGTGGTCCTTGTCTTTACAATTCTGACAAACTCTAAAGGATTACTGCATTAACCTCTGCTTGTTTCTCCTATGCTTACATGACTATGTCATTTTTTCTTTGCAACTTCTTATTTTGCCTTCAAACTTCTCAGTGTGTTTACTAAGTTAGAGAATGCCCAACACCGCGCTACTCATCTGATCCATAGGGAGAGTCTCGAGAATGTAGTCTACCATCTTGCTAGTCATATTTATTTTTCTTCCTGCAAGGTATGTCATGTCAGTTATATAATATATATATATACTATATATATAATATATAATATATATCATAATCATATCCACATTTAATCATCATTTCGATCATTATCCAATCATCAATGCATGACAATACTGACCACATACTATGACATCATGCATGACAACTACAACCACATCAATGTATGCATAATGATATATGAGCACTGACGTGCATGACAACTACAACCAAATCAATGTATGCCTAATGATATATGAGCACTGACATGCATAACCAACATACACTCATGATGACCACATACAACAATAACACTATCAACTTCCACATGGCAACATCACTACAAATATGACCAACACCATGCATATGCAACAAACACCTAGACCACAAGCACAAGGAACACATATATGAAACCAACATGAATGCACGAGCAACACACCACCCATCTAGTCCAAGAGGTGAACTGTTCTCTGATACCACTTTGTAACCACCCTCTTCCCACATTTACCCAAGTTAACCAGTCCGCTCGTGTAAACATGCGATGAGATGCTACTACGATCTGATTCAACTCCCCATGTACAATTAAGGAAGTGGAACTGACACAACATAACCAATATGACCTTCTGTATATGTCACAGATCCTACAGGAGCCAATCAACCCTTCTAGGTGATCAACCCCTGAGACAACTTGACACTTCACTACCCTAGAGACTCAGTCGCTCTCATGAGATGGGAATGCATGCCACTGGGCCCCTCAATTCGCTCTCACGGTAAGGGCATGCGAGCAACTGGACTCTTTTTGAACTAGTTTAGAGCCAGCGACCCTGGATTCTGTGTCACTTTTTCAGGGCCAGGTCTCAAGCCATTGCCCAAAACTTCATGGAACTTTCATAAATGAAAAGTAACATCTAAATAATGATATAAATGCAAATTCTATACAAGGAATTGACTGGACCCCTACTAGCCATGACAGGAATTTCATCAAACATGTCAGAAATATGGATTCTACAGGTCATAACAACATATCTTAACATAGGGGTCTCATACTTATCTAAGAATCACTAAGAAACCTTGATGCATTATCACATTAGTTGCATTATCCTCTATATATTCATTGTTCATCCAATTACAAATGAAAAAATGATGAGATCCATACATCATCACTACCATAAAACACGCTCATAAACAACATATAATAAATAGAAATATAAAGGATATCGAACATAAAATCCACATATAAACAAGTATATTTACCCATTTAATACAAGTGGAAATGATCTCTTATTAACATATGCAAAGTGCAACCAAGTATAGGAATTCCACGAACCACCCGACCATAAACTAGGCTAAACCAAATTTCTCTTTCAGCCAGTCACCCTCATACCATATTCCAAGCATGAATGTGGGATCTCATGGAACACATCCAACAAAACCAAAGCAGGGCTTCCAAAGGCCATACCACCCCAACCCTCAACCAGTGATTCTACCACACGGTCAGACATCACTAACCATCACCATATTGGTCTCTAACCAAGTTGTCAAGGGCTCTAGAGCATTTGTTCCAACCAGGGCTTCCAAGACTAGTAACTTAACCCACAACTGTTTCTAAAGCGTTTTTCCAACCAGAGCTTCCAGAACTAGTAATTCAACCCACCAAGGGCTTCCAGAGTGTTTGTCCAACCAAGGCTTCTAGGACTAGTAACTCAACCCAAGTTGTTATAGGGCTTCCAAGAACTAGTATCTCAGCCAACAACCAAAGCAACATGAAAACCAACCAAAAAAACAAAATGAAAGAAACCCACAACACCATGGCTATCCAGGAAATGGAAAAGCTAAGCAATCCACCATCAATCCAAACATTTCTCCATGCCAATAACAAATCATAACCAAGAAAGCACATGCATATGCCATGCATGCCAAAACTAGCAAGGAAATCATACATCCAACTCGGTACCTACAAGCAAAACCTGTTGTAGTTTTTGATCTTGATGTCCTCTTGCACTTTCCTACTCTTTCTTTGCCTTCTTTCTCCAAAACTCCACACTCCTCCAAGAGTGCTCCAATAAAACTCTAAGTGTCCAAGAGTATGAGAGAGAGAGCTCCAAAATTGAACTGACAAAAGTTTATCAACCGATCCTCATAAGACTTTTTATTAATGAGGCCTCTATTTTCTTCATTTTCCATTATTTTCCTTCAATTTTCTCCTCACATGCAACTTGTGACCTTTCACCTTCCTTCTCTCCTAATTTACATTATTTTCATAAATAGAATGCCAATTAATGTCTCATGCCTTTCTAAAGCGTTTTCCTTTGCCTTTGCCAATTTCCTTAGCCATTAATTAATCACAAGTGATCCCCATCACTATGTTTTTGCCCAACATCAACTTGGAATATATGTCCCATGACCATGGTGATTACTTTTCTTTATTAACTTTATTACATGGAATTTTCACCAAGGTTATTGTAGTTATGATGTGTAATGATAACATTTATGCTTCGAGGACTTTTATGTAATGATATGAGCCCAAGAAGGTTCTAGATCATAATGACATGAACAATGACTCATGACACAAAACCTAGAAGCACACAATGGGTGCTTTGACCTAGAAGTAAAATAAAATGAGCATGAAACCCATGATTTTAAATAGTTTTCTTTTAGAATAAAAAATATTTTTCTTTCTTTTCACAAATACATTACATCATGACAAAAATACAATCATGAAAACATTTCTCAATAATTAAACGCTTGCAATACAAAGATTAGACTTCGATCTTATGAGATTTGTCTACCTGATCCACTAAGGTTTTGATCTAACACTTTTTGTATAATTTATGTTTGAAGTCATTCTTGAGATTAAATAAACCTATGTATAATTCATATGAACATTTATATTGTAGTATACTATTCTAACTCTGAGATCCTTCGACCTAATACATCAAATCGTTAATCAGTCAAGGCTTCTTTAGAAGAACAAATCTTCTTCCGAATGTTTTCCTGAAAACAGACAAAGGTACATATATTTTATATCTGATCAAATTCTAGTGCTTGTATAAAACAAGGATGACTTCTTCAAGAATGATCTTTGTGCTCTTTCCTTCACCAAAGCTTTAATACCATGTTGAATTTTCTAGTATAAGTACTCATTTCTAAAACTTGATAATTACTTCCAATGATATAGATGACTATTTATCTTTGTCAATGTATCATCAAGCAATTATACATTCATAAATTCAACCGTTATAGATCAATAGGGATCAAAATGCACAAAGAGACAAGAAGATTTTACCCTGGGAAAACCCACTAAGGGGAAAAACTAGCCAACCTTTTCCCTTAGAGAATCAATGCAACAAGAGATACATAAAATTAAAACTAACTAGAAAGATCAATGGCCATCCACCAAGAGTCAAGCCAACCCTTAAAATCCAAGAAAAGTTTCCTCAATTCTATCCACAACAAAGTCTGAAATAAGGCCTGCTACAAATCTCCAAGAGGGCCGAAATTCGGCCTGCAACTAGGCCACAAAGCTCAGACTACACCAAACAAAAATTGCCTTATAACTTTGCACTGAACTTGACCCCCTTTATCTTCAAGAGTAAGGGAAGATCAAGTATTTTTCTTCCTTCTATTTCCAACCTCTTTCCTTCTTATCTTCTTTGCATAAAACAAAGATATGATGGATGATTCTTTTGAAATTCATATACAATATATAATTTCTTAATATGGTAATTACTTGTGATTATTTGTATATGATATTCCATTTAGTCATTACTTCATTCATTAGATCATCAAGAAATTATACAAATGCAATGCACAAAAAGAACAAGAGACACCATAAATTAGACCAGAGACCAGGGAAAAACCCACAAGGGGAAAACCCATCAATCCTTTCCTTATAGTTTCTTTGTTAACAAGATAAATCCAAGTCATGTCAAGAATATCCAATCTCCAAGTCAACCCTCCACCAAATATGAACATGAAGTTTGCCATAATATAGTCCATAGGATTTGTTCAAAGGATGTCACTTTGTCTATCTTCAAAACAACCTCAGAAGCTCGCATTATTACAGAGATAATCATCGTGGAAGCTCGTATCAATAGCACAAAGAAATCACATTATCATTCCAAGAAGCTTACATTATTATCTCAGGAAACTCACATCATCATTATAGGAAATGTCTCTCTAAAATTTGCATCAATATATACCTTTGAAAATCACTCTCAAACGTCAAGAAACTCAGATTTGATAGCACCATTTTTGCCTCAGGGAAACTCAGATATCTTAGAACTAACTTGCCTAAGAAAACTCAGATATTTCAGAACTTTACTTGCCTCAAAAAACTTGAATATTTCTCCTCTAAACAAATGAACGAATGAATGTCCAATGGAGAAGTAAAGGTGTTAATATATAGTTGATTGTTCATGTGAAAATTTGTCTCAAATAATAGAGCTGACCTGATGGGTAGGAGATCCAACTTGGCAACTTGGAGGGACAAGTGTCACTTACAAAGACTTAAATTTTCTTATTTTTATAGGGTCATGAAGAAAATTCCCTTTTAGCTTTTCTTTTGACCAAAATAAAGTATGAGGAACATGCTACAAAATAATACTGATTTTTCTTCTTTTATTTTTACATAAAGTACATATTGATATAATGGCATTTATGAAGACCAAACCTAGTTACAATTCCAACACTCCCTCTTAACTAGGGAGGTATTCATAATGAATTATCATGATATTCTCAAGTTAAAGAATTTTATAAGAAAGGATCCTGATTGATAAACATCAATGATGATAGCATCGTCGTAATGAACTTTGTCAAACTAACAAGGCCTTGACAAATACACTTTATCTCTCCACTAGATCAGAGCACAATGTTGGGAGGCATTTAATAGGACACCACATTGCCTCTCTGAGGCACATACACTGCCCAGATGTTCACTAAGGTATGTCCTTGCAAGACCATTTCCTGATCCATTGTCACAATACTTGACACAAGGAAATGTCGGTCCTCTGGACCATTCTTATCTTAGATCAATGTACTTGACTCTTACGACTACTAGTCTTGGTCACATAACATATCTCAGAAATGTCAATCCTTAATGCATACACAATCCACCATTCTCCCTACCTGTGTTCATGCACTAGACTCATGGCGATTAGTCATGGTCATAGTACATGACACATGGAGAACAAGATTTCCATCCTCACTTCCTCTAAGCCCAGGAGGAGATCCTCGCTCACTCTCAACTAGGGAGGAGATAACCGCAAGACCAAGCTTTTTTCATAATACTCAACCTTTCCCTCGGGAAGATACTTCATCAATACATCAACTACATGTTCATCAGTGGAGATATATTGTAGCTTCTTGACTCCATTCTTCATCATTTCACAAATCTTCAACCTTCTTGGTTTTTCTGACAAGCTTCATATATCATTATCAAAATTGAATCCGTCATGTCTTCAAGTAGTTCATCGAAAACCTTATGGAGCCAAACTTCTTCACAACTAATTTCCATATTTTTTTCCTCTGCAATGTAACAAAATATTGCTTCATTCTCTTCAAGAGAACATACTAGATCTCAACCTTTAGTAGTATCTCTATTCATCATCAACACTTTCAACCCAATTTTATGAAACCATGAGTTTTAGTGTAAGATCCTTTATGTCAAATTTTGCTTCCATATCACTCTGAAGTCAAAATTTCTTCTTTTGACTCATGTGTCCTTCCTTTGCAAAGTACAAGGTCTTCTATAATCACGAGGCTCCTTCAAGAATCTAGAGCAACTCTTCTATCTAATGCAATTGTCTTAACATGTTCCTCTCCTTATTACTAGGAGAACCTTATTTGCTTCAATGTTATCTTTTGTTGTGTTTTATCAAGGCTTACTCCAAGTTTGTCAGCTCCTTGGTTCCCCTTATAGACTACATTTGAAAAATCCTCTTTCTATCCTTCAACCATTCTTCAAATTTTAGGTCACCTTATTTATTTTGCAATTCTAACTGGGAGGATATGGGAGAATAATTATAACTAAAAAGAGAATACATAAACAAGAGACTAACCAAAACTTAAAGATAATAACAACAACCTTGGTCAAAGAGAAAATATATAGAATACTTATATTTTGAGAAGGGTTATCTCCCTCTTAGTATTGGACTACTTGTATTATCCTTATAATGTAATTTCTATCTTTTCCAAGAACTAAGGCTTCTTTTGTTAGCGTAAATCATCAATCCTAGGGTTTGTCCCCATGATTTTCTAACTCAAATCTTTGTTAGGGTTTTACAAACCTTGGATACTTCAATATCCAAAGTCTTCAAAACCTGTCATACTTCAAATTTGCAAATTATACAAATATATGAATGTGTTAGTTGCAAGCCCTATAAATGGTATTGACAAGGATTCTATATAAGAGGTGAAGTCTCTTGATATTCTTATCATTGATTGACATACATTTAATGTTTATGTGTAGGGAAAGAGTCCAAGCACCTCTCATATTGTTTGTGTCTTAGTCCTCAAGAGAGAAGACATGATTCCTTATGCAAAGACCCTTTCATAGCACAACAAATGTCAACAATTTATTTCCTAAGATTGCTAGTTCATAATTCATGTTGATTGTCATCTAAAGTGATTCCTTCATAACATATTAGATCTAGCAATGTGATAGATGAGATTTTCTAGGAGCATACAACTTAGATGCAAGAGAACTTTAATATAAATTTATGCCTAGTTCTTGAGAAATGAAAATAAGATTTATACGTACCTCTTGAGGAACTTTACCTACTTCCTTGAATACAGTGCCAAATCACAACTTCTTCAAGTTGTTTTTAATGCTACTAGGATGCCATATGTGACTGAACTAGCGTGCTTCAGGAACATGTTTAACCATAGAAGAATATGCTTCAGGGGCTATGTTTGTCACATATAAGTAGTGATTCAAGCTTCACTATCTTCCACATATATGTGTAGCCTTGTACTATCACCTAGTCATACTGTCATAGACTCTGGTTCCTTTAACAACATTATAATTCAGTTTGATTGAATGAACAGGGAAATGTGCCTCAGAATAATATGACCCTTTGTCACAACTATCTATGTTAACAAATGTCAATTTAGGTTCACACCTTTAAATATATGTCCCTATATTATAGGAACCAATCATAGGTTCAGACTGCCTCCACAGGTTTGGACTTCTTTTCACAGGTAATGTAGTACAAAATTCAGACTTTTATAACCAAATCTAGGGAGCTTGGATTCTTTATGTCATCAAGTGACCTTAGACTTTGGATCTTTAATTTCTACATCCTCATATCCATAAGATTTCAAGATATAATGTCACATTGTTTCAAAGATATAAATTTCACTGAGTAATTTCCGAATCTTGCATAGATTACTTAGATATTTGAGATGATGTGTACTTAGAGGAGAAAAAATATATGCTTAGGTTTTAGTTTAGATTTCTGGTTCAGTCTATAGATTTTTTACATGAGGTCTATCACAAGATTCCACATGTAGGTAGCTCAAATTCCATAGAGATAGGATACTCGCATACCATGTTGCTTCAAGAAAACTCACATACCATAGTGTCATAGTGAATTTCGTATTAGCCTTATAGAATAAGAGCATACTTCAGCGTCCAAGAATCCTTTTACTACTTTGTTTCATATCAGATATGAATGTAGACTTGGTAGATTGGTCTTCACACCTAGATCATAAGAAACTCGAACTCTCATTTGAATTCTTTCCACAAAGATAAAGAAGCTCAATTTTCTAGGTCACCCTTCAGAGAGATATATCACTTTTCCATATTTATAGCATTTCATATCACCAAGAATCGAGCTACGTGATTTTTGTACCACAAAAATAACACAGGGGATTGACCCATTTTACGTGAGAACTTTAGTTTCCTTTACAAAGGTAGATCATATGAAATTGGGATATGTTATAGAAGTGTTCTCAAGGATATTAGATGTATCATATTTTACTAGGACCTTGAATACCAAAGAAGACTTGTTTCTTCAATAGGGAACCTCCAAACTTCTTCCCAAAACCACGGGACAACTTCTTGAAACTAGCTTCGATACCATGTTAAAATTCAAATACAAGATATAATTTCTTAACATGATAATTACCTCTGACTATTTATATATGTTATTCCATTTAGCCATTACTTCACTCATTAGGTCACCAAGTGTTGAATTTTCTAAGTCTATCTGTTAGAAAATTAATCTGTATTCTGTTGGTTTATTTCTTCTACTTGTAAATTATGAACAAGTTATTTAAAACATATAAATAAAAAAATAAACATAATACAATCACAATATCTACATATCATCGGCTGAAAGAAAGCAAACACACAAGTGACACTGTTATTTTTGGACAAATGTCCCCAGAAAACCCAATGCGAGAAAACGATGCAACTATTATGAGGGTTTATTATTACACAGTATTTCTTTGAGTATAACTGAATGCCTAACTCGATCCCCCGATAGAGAAAAATACACGGCAGCAATACCTCTCTATTCGAAAATAGGTATTCAGAAAACCTGTCCCATAAAACCCTCTTCGACAACTCTGAAGCTTAGTGTTGGCTCTTCTAGCCTCTGCGCTAGCCTTCTGCTGCACTACGTTAGCCCTTGGACCCTCTGCGTCAGCCCTCTGCATCAGCCCTCTGAGGCACTGCGCAACTTCTGGGACCCTCTACATCACTTCCTCTGCCTTTTGCATGGATGACGCAGTCCCTCTAGGCTCTGCACTGTCTCTATTGGGCTCTGCGTGGCCTTCTCTGGCTGTTGCTCTCACTCTCTGCTTCTGCGTTGGTCTCTTAGCACTGTCACTGCCTCTCTGCCTAGTACTCATTACCCCTCGATGTTGATCACTAATTCACTTTTTCTTAGCAACCTCGCTTTAGCAAAATGCATGACTGATCACTCTGGTGTGTTCTCCAACTAACCCTCAAGCCTCTCCTTATACTTTTCTCGTTGGTCCTTCAACGACCGAGATTAATAATCAACAACTAAGATTAGATTTGGCTTGATCCATGACTTTTAGAACCTTCTAACCCAATTTTATATTAATACCTATTAATATTTTATTTTTCCTAAGTTTAGACTTAGGAACTCCATTAAAAATATTAATTATTTTAATATCTCCCAAACCGGGTACAATCTGTCCAAACCATTTCTGTTTCTTGGAGATCTCATGTGCTTTAGCCTCTCCACCAATTTTCATGGCTAGAGAACATCTGATGCTACCCCAAATCAACACTCCCTCTTAGCGAGGACTGTGCTCTAGTAATACTCCACACTGAGCATTACTTTGATTATATGGCATCGGTACCTGTGTTGATGCTAGGCCTCCCCGCCAACATCCTCTGCACTGTTGCACCCTGTACTACTTCCCATAGCCTTGCCACTGCCACTGCTACATCCATACGACAACTCCCTCTGCATCTGTGTTGTTGTTGGTCCATCCTCCCAACACTGCATCTGCACTGCATCCCCCTCTTATCATGTTGCATCGTGCTACTGCATACTACTACTGCATTGAAACTTAGTTACTAAGAAGTAAGTAACAGATCCACCCAACTTTTGACATCCCTATCAGACTAGAAACATTCTTGATGTTAAAGCTCCCTTTGCCGCTAACAAGTGCTCCCTCTACTAACCTCTGCATTGATGCAACAACGCCCCACATTTCGCATCCTTGCACACCTTTTTGTGCCATCCTATACCGTTGCAACACTCTTGTGCCTCTCGCACTGTTGCATCCCGCTAGCCTCGCGTTGCCCAGGGACTCCTACACTGTAGCAATCTCTGCTGCTTCATCCACATCTGTCTCTACCAACATCTGCCAGTCCTACTACTCCTCTTCGGGGCTCTTGTAGCAAGGTATAATCCAAGAGGTTGGGTACCTCAAGGATCCTGCCCCTCATCACCTGTAGTCATCCTGACTACATCTCGATGTCTCCCCACTTCTTCTCCAGTGGCACATGAGCACTCATGGCACAATAGTCATCCTCCTCGACTTCTTTCTCTGCCTTCACTAGCACTGCCTTAGAGTCAAAAGCCTCTCCCTTACTCTTTTTCCTCAGACACTGATTCGTATAGTGACCCAGTTCCCCACAATGGAAGCACTTGACCTTGGAGAGGTCCTTCTTCTTCTTCTTGTCCTACTTTCCCGCAGATGCCAGAGCCGCATACTCTTCCTCTTCCTTCTTGATCCTGACCCCTTTGCTGCTACTTCCCGTCTTGGTCAGCCATCTAATCCCTTCTCGACGAAGATCCACCCACAGTTCTTCCCAATCTGGAAGACTCGCCCTACCCAATATGCTCTAGACAAATGTCTCCCACTCCTTGGAGACTACGTTAAGTGCGGTCATCACCTTCAACTCCTGATTTGGCGTGGCCCCTATGGAAGTCAATTGGTCACGGATCTCCTTCAACCGATTGAGGAAGAAATCTATCTTCTCTCCCTTCTGCATTTGGTATGACCTTAGTTGATTCTCCAATAATATATTCCTCTACATGGAAGTATGTTGGTACATTGTCTTCAAGGTGTACCACATCTCCTTTTCCCTTTCCTTCTTGGCAATATGTTGGACCACATGATCCTTGACCCCATCAAGGATGATGCAATTTTCCTTGGCCATTGCCACCTCATACCTTTCATTAGCTATCGGGTCAACTGGGATAGCCATTACTCTCAAGGCGAAGACCTTGATGCGATGTTTGTCCAGGATGGACAGGATCCTGACCTGCTAGACCACAAAGTTGGATGCTCCATCCAACCTATTATGATCCCTCAGCCCATTCACTACCATCTCTTTTCTCTTCTCTGTCGATGCCTCCAAGCCTCTCTACTTCTTGCGTAGAAGTTCTTGGTTCGACTCTTGCTAAGTCTCTCTACTTCCCGTTTCGAAGTTCTCAGTTCAACTCCTCTGAGTCTCTCTACTTCCCATTTGGAAGTTCTCTTTTGGACTCCTTTTGAGTCCCAATTTCTCTCCTGGAAATCCTTCTACCAACCGTCAAGTTGCCCCTCTCCAATTGTCTGTGCACCTGCAACACTGATCCAGATTCCTTGGCTAGAAATCCGCCTTGGCAATAACTCCCTCTGCCTTTCTTTTTCCCTATTAGGTATTGTTCTGACCACATTACGCCACCAGCTTCACTCTTGCAAACTGCACACAACTTCCTTCACCCCAGCAACTGATGGATTGAGCCTCTTGGCTCTACACAATCCCGACATTGGTGAAAAAGCTCCCTCAACCAACTGCGTCAGCCCTCCTGACCTCTGTGTGGCTCTAAGTGAGCATGTTTTTGCTCTCCTCAGCCTCTACATTGGCCTCTCGCAGTCCCTCTGCGTCAACCCTTCCTCTATCGCTTTCTACAAGGATCAACTTTTTCACTCAAGACAGTTGAATCTACTACAAATACTCTGCTCAGCTGATACCTTCAGCTTTCTTGTGATTTGCAACAACGCTTTGATACCATGTTGAATTTTCTAAGTCTATTTGTTAGAAAAATACTTTGTATTCTATTGGTTTATTTCTTCTACTTGTAAATTCTGAACAAGATATTTAAAACATATAAATAATGAAATAAACACAATACAATCACAACATCTACAGATCATCAGCTGAAAGAAAACAAACACACAAGTGACACCATTATTTTTGGACAAATGTTCTGGAAAAACCAAATGCGGCAAAATCAGTGCAGCTATTCTGAAGGTTTATTATTATACAACATTTCCTTGAGTACAATTGGGTGCCTAACCAACTCCCCCGATAGAGAAAAATACACTGCAACAATACCTCTCTATTCAGAAACAGGTATTCAGAAAACTTGTCCCACAAAACCCTCTCCGGCGACTCTGAAGCTTAGTGCTAGCCCTTCTGGCCTCTGTGCTAGCCTCTTGCTGCATTACGTCAGTCCCAGGACCATCTATGTCAACCCACTCAGGCATTGTGCAACCTCTGGGACCCTCTGCGTCACTCCCTCTACCTATTGCGTGGATGACACAGTCCCTCTAGGCTCTTCGCTGTCTCTGCTGAGCTTTGTGTGGCTTGCTGTGGTTACTGCTCTCACTCTTTACTTCTGCGTTGGTCTCTTGGCACTATCTCTACCTCTCTACCTAGTACTCATTGCCCCTCACTGTTGATCATTGTTTCACTTTTGCTTAGCAACCCCGCTCTAGCAAAATGAATGACTCATCACTCAGGTGTGTTCTCCAACAGACCCTCAAGCCTCTTCTTATACTTTTCTCGTTGGTCCTTCAACAACTGAGATCAAATCTCTAATCAACAACTAAGATTAGATTTGGCTTGATCCATGACTTTTAGAACCTTCTAACCCAGTTTTATATTAATACCCATTAATATTTTAATTTTCCTAAGTTTAGACTTAGGAACTCCATTAAAAATATTAATTATTTTAATATCTCCCAAATCGGGTGCAATCTGTCCAAACCATTTCCGAGTCTTGGATATCTCATGTGCTTTAGCCTCTCCACCAATTTTCATGGCTATAACACATCCGATGTTACCGCAAATCAACACCAAGAAAATATACAAATGCAATGCACAAAAAGAATAAGAGAGACAATCGATTAGGCCAGAGGCCAGGGCAAAACCCACAAGGGGAAAACACATTAATTTTTCCTTATAGTTTCTTCATCAACAAGAGAAATCCAAGCCACATATAGAAGATCCAATTTCCAATTCAACCCTCCACCAAACTTCAACATGAATTTTACCATAAGATAGTCCACAAGACTAGTTCAAAGGATGTCATTTTTGTCTATCTTCAAACCAGCCTCAGAAGCTTGCATCATTACAAAGATAATCATCATGGAATATCGTATCAATACCACAGAGAACTCGCATTATCATTCCATGAAGCTCGCATTATTATCTCAAGAAACCTGCATCATCATTACAAGAAATGCCTCTTTGAAATTTGCATCAACATTTACCTCTAAAACTCGCTCTCAAACCTCAGGAAACTCGAATGTCATAGCATTATTTTAGCCTTTGAGAAACTCGGATATCTCATAACTTACTTACCTCAAAAAAACTCATATATTTCAAAAGTTTACTTGCCTTAGAAAGTTCAGATATTGTCATTCTAAACAAATGATCAAATGAATGTCCAATGGAGAAGTAAAGGTGCTAATATATATTTGATGGTTCATGTGAAAAGGTGTCTCAAACAACAAAGCCAACCTGCTGGGTAGGAGAGCTTACTTAGCAACATGGAGGGACAAATGTCACTTACAAAAATTTAAATTTTCTTGATATAGGGTCATGAAGAACATGCCCTTTCACTTTTTATTTTGGCCAAAATAAAGCATGAAGAACATGCTACAAAATAATAACGATTTTTCTTCTTTTGTTTTTACATAAAATACATATTGATACAATGACATTTATGAAGATCAAACCTAGTTACAATTCCAACATATTTGAAGTGCCCTCTTGGAGGGATACGAATAGGCTGCTAATAACCCTCCAATCATGTCAATGGGTGACTCTCATGGGCAGGCTGACATGTCTCTTGGAGGGTCAACTTGCTCATTTGTGGAGGTAAGATACAAATTTCAAATTTTCGTTTTTCCGGCTATGATAAGGTCATGAAGAACATGCCTTATGAAAATTTATTTTGAATACAAAATACAGTTTTTTATTTTTATTGCAAACATGAAGAACATGCTTCAGATAATTTTTCTTTTGTCACAAAATATTACAAGTACAAATAAACATTATGAAAACCGACCATAGCTACAAAATTCAACACATCCTACCACATGTAATTTGTAGAGAGATAATTATGAAGCGAGTGAGGCTCCTTGAAGGAGAGCATAAGGTTTCACATGGTTGTTTGTGACTCTTCCCAAATGCCATGAGTAGGAATTTACACTCCCCTCCCCCACTCTCCCCCTCCCCACTTCCCTAGCGCATGTATTTATTTATTTTCCCAACTCCTATATTTATTTATTATTTTATTGATTGCATCAATATCTTATTATATTTAAAACATATTTTTTTTAAATCTTTATATGACTTGTTAATTTTTTTAAATAAAATATAATTATTGTTTACCTTAAAATTATTATTTAATTACAAAGCTTTTAATCTATAAGATAAATAATTCTTTTCATAATGTTTTTTAGTTTTAAAAATTAAGAAATTGTGATTGAAGGGTTTATAGTTTGAACAATAAAAATATAAGTTTCACACTCTTTTCATGTTTGTTCAAGTTTAAGTACAAACATCTAACAAGGATTATATGTAGAAATAGTCCATGTTAAGCAAATTTGATAGGAGACAATGACCTACCAAGTAATTTTGACAGGGAACAATTACCATAAGTTCATAAAACCTATCTAATATATGCGGTGACAATCTAAAAGATGGTCCTTATAATTATAGTATGCAAAAATTGATCCAGATTTATGAAGGAATGAAATGAAATACATATTTAAATAAAAGCACAAAGACATAGTGAAATAAAACTTCAATTAATAACTAGTAACTATTGAAAATTGTTTACATGCAAAAAAGAAACAGACTAGCTCACGCTATGGTAGCTTATATCTAAGAAGAGATGTGAAGGCAACATGCCTTCTGAACTGTGTTACAATGAGGTTCAAAGACCTTTTTATCATCAAGAAGCAATGGAAAACCCTAAACATCCATAAAATTAATCCTAGGAGATGAAGTACCAAAAGCTTGTGGGACCCGTAGGGTTAGTTGGAACGTTAACCTCTTGAGGTCATAGCTTTGGCATATGATCTTTGTTTTGCGTGCACGAAACGTTGTTAGAAATATCTATTTGAGGACAATGAATTTCGCTTGAAATAATGCAATTAGCCATTCCATTTGTCTATTTCACCAAAAAGCATTGTTTAGGCCCTCAAAACGGCTCCAAAAGTTCAATACCTGAAAATTGCCAAATATAGAAAATTGTTGAAATAAGAAATAATGTTGGAAAACAAGAAACTAAAAAGAAACAGTATTGGGGGTCCAAGTGGAATAGGCAGTTGGCCACCAATATCCACCTAGATCAGTCCTTATCCCTAGGAAGCAACGGTCTCCATTGCATTGAGTGCCTCCATGAGATAGAGAAATTTTTATTGAACTTTGTCCATAGTGAGCCACTTACCTTGGACCAAGAGTTGACCAACTTTGACAACCTAATATAGATGGATCCTCTGTTGGTGAGTGTTATTAATGTATGTGTCCATGATTCAATTAGTTGTGGCATGTTCAATGCAGTCTAGGTTGACCTCTATTGGTGTCAGTTGCTCGACGAATCATGTTTGATGTGTCCAACAATGGTGGAAAGTTGGTCGAAGGCGATCCACATTGAATATTGGGTGCAAGGAATGGGGGGATACTGAACTCAAAAGTGTTATCTCCCACAACCTTGGTTATGTTGTAAGGCCCGTATCAGAGTGATCGAAGCTTTCAATGGGCTTTGTCAAGGCGTTCCTTCTGCAAATGCAACCAAACTTTGTTTCCCACTTAAAACTTATGTGGTACCCGATGTTGATCATGACATTGTTTGTAATTGGCATTGACTTTATCCAAGGTATCATGAACCTGCAAGGAGATGTGCTAGATGCATTTAAAAAACCTAGTGGCTTTATCAGCTTTAGACAGAACATGTGTATATTCTGCTTGTGTAGTCACAAGAGGCACTACAACATCAATGGGACATAATGGTTGAAATCCGAGGCCCACTTCAAAGAGGTTGTGGCCATTCGAGCTATGGAGAGCTCTATTATAGTTGTGTTTGGCATAGGGAAGACTCTCATCCCATGTTTGTGGATGCTTGGAGTTGTAAATGTGTAGTATGTGCACTATCATCCAGTTAACAATCTCTATCTAGCCATCAATCTGAGGATGGAATGTAATCGACTTGGTAAGCATAGTGTTTAACAACGACCAAAGGCTAGACAAAAATGCACTCAGAAACCTGTTATCCTGATCTGATATAATGGTATATGAAATCCCAAAATGTACCCACACTCGTTCAAAGAAGAGTTTGGAAGTGTCTTATACTATGATACTTTTCTTACAAGCATTCAATATAGCCATCTTAGAAAATCTATCAACAACCACAAATATAAAGTCTTTACCATGCTTGGTAGAAGGAAGGCCAAACATATAGTCCATGGAGATGGATTCCCAAGGCTGGTTAGGAGTAGGCAGAGGAGTGTATAAGCCTTGCTCATTAATGGTTGCTTTGATGATGGCGCAGGCAGTGCAGGATCTGATATATTTTCCAACATCTTGTCGAAATTTTGGCCAATAAAAATACTTCTGCAGTACTGCCACGATTTCTCCAAACTAAAGTTTCCTATGACCTGACTGTAGTGCGCCTCCCAAATCTGCTTGGCATGCTCGCTTGAAGGAACACAAAGGTGCCCAAGTAGAATATCATTACATCTTGGAGGTGGAGGTTTAGTACTTCTTATCATCAATCGACATCATAAAACTTGGAGGGGCATTTGTCAATCCGTATGGCATGACCAACCACTTAAAGAGGCTCTCCTTGGATTTGAAGGTGGTCTTCCATACATTTATGGGTTTTGTTGGAACTTGGTGATGGTCATACTTCATATCAATCTTGTTGAAGTACTTGGCCCCCTTGAGATAGTCTAGAAGGTCATAATTCATGGGATCAAGTATATGTTCCTGACAATGATCTTATTTAGTTCCTAATAATTAATGCAGAGTCTTTAAGTCTCATCCTTCTTTTGTACGAGTGCAATTGGTCTCCCATAAGGTGAAGAACTCGGTTGGATGTTCCCTTTTTGTAGCAACTCCCAGATCTATTGCTTGATTTCCTTGTTTTCCACAAGAGAGCGGTGATTACTGGCCCATTGGGTATAGGTACTCCGGGTGGCTGGGAAATTTAGAAAGAAAAATAAATTTCCCAGTCTGGGATATGATCTTATTGCATTTCTTAGAAAAGATCAAAGAAATTATGGTAGGTAGGGATACCTTTGGTATTTTGTATAGTTTTTTTCCCAAAGTAATAATAATAGTGTGAGGTCTAGACTCATACATAGCATGTTGTTTCCAAAAATATTGTTGACCTAATAAAACATCACAGATTTCAAGAGGAGCAACATCACACAATACCTTTTCTGTAATGGGCTTGATATTGTAAGGAAGCGACACTGTTGGCTGACACAAAGATCTCGTACATGGTGGAGCCACCTGATGGTGTATGGTTGTGAGGGTGGTGTGGTTGGAAGGCCCAACTACTTAATGACCTCTACTGAGGTGAGGTTCTTTTGGCTCCCACTATTGACAATGAATTGCAATGGGGAACAATTCACTCGCATCTCTGATTGGAAGAGATGCTCCCCCTCCTTCGAATATTCAGGCTCAATCTTTTGGTCCTTGGTAGTGGCAATTGTGGCACTAGGTTCTACATCAATAATCATCATCCTTTTTTCAGGTTCTAGCTCAGAATTGGAATATGCATCTGACTCTAAACCTTTTAGCTCGACCACTAATGACTACTTGGCATGACACTCATTTGTGTTGTGGGTGGGGCTCCTCTGGAACTCACACCACTTTTCTTTGTCCTTATTTATATTTGTGGTGATATTCTTTTCTTGTGGCTTCGATGGGTTGTCCTCGGTCACTCCACCTTGCCTTTGTCCCTTGTTATGTAGTTTGGAGGTGCCTTTTCCCTTCTTCAGATTCACAAATCGAAAGTCTCTCCTATTTAGTTTAAATTTATGCTCAATCCTCACAACATATTGGTACACTGCGCCAAGCAAGGAGATGTCCAGGAACTCCATTTTTGCCTAGATGTATTTGTGCAGATAGTCGCAATACTTGAGTATCAGATGCCGCTCATAATCCTTGATACCCAACTTCGTGTATAGTGTATGGAAGATGTTCATGAACTCTGACATGTCTTGGTCCCTTTCCTACCGTAGTTTGGTCCAATTTATGTACTTATCTTCATAGCTCACGACAAGATAATAGTGTTACTTGACGATATCTCATAAATAATTCTAATAGGGTGTGACTGAATAGTGAGGGTTCCTCCTTATCCCTCTGCTCATAGTAAGTTTCCCACTATTCCTTGACATGGGGGGCAGATTTAAGGAGCATAAAAGTAATATTTTCCCTATAGGAAAAATTATGCACTGGAAAATAACCTTCCAATAGATTTAACCATCTATCTAGGGCATTTGCGTCCATCTAGCCTTAAAATATAGAAATGTAAAAGTTAACTTGTACCTTAAAGGGGGTGACACCTCCAAAGTGACTGTTGGATGAAGATGCTTCGCTCGTTGATACCCACCAAAGGATCTGGGAAAAAATGTCCATCATCTCGTTCATTTGCCACTCAAGGGCCTCTTCGAACAACATTTTGAAAGGATATTCTACTCCCTTGTCTTTCTTTTCTTTCACCATGGGAGGTTGTCGAGGTCGGTGAGGCCAGTCTTGCAAGAGTTCAACCAGTTCAAGTCCAAACTCCTTATATCCCAACCTCGTTGGGGGCATGCACAGAGAAAAAAGAGAAATAACAAATTGTTCTGATACAATTGATCCAAATTTATGAAGGAACTAAATGAAATACAAATTTAAACAAAAAATAGGGTGAAACAAAACTTCAATTAATAATTATCGATTGATGAAAATTGTTTACAAATGATGTTATCTTACCTTTGAGAAGAGATGTGATGGCTACATGCCTTCTGAAATGTGTTACAATGAGGCTTGGAGGGATTTTTATAATCAAGAAACAATGGAAAACCATAAACATCCAAAAATGTAACCCTAGTAGATGAAGCACCAAAAGCTTGTGGGAGCCACTCGGGTTAGTTGGAAAGTCAACTTCTTGGGGTCATAACTTTGGCATACAATCTTCTTTTGGCGTGCACAATACCTCATTAGAAAGATCTATCAGATGAAAATAAAAAATAAAAAAATCTGACAATTGTTTGTTTCCCGAAAAAATGTTGATCATGGCCTCAAAATAGCTCCGGATGTTCAGGACTCAAAATACTGCCAAATTTTTTTATTTTTTTTTTTATCGAAATAGGAAATTGTGCTAGAAAATAGGAAACTGAAAAGAAACAATGTTGGGGCTCCAAGTGCTATAGGTGGGTGGCCACCAATATCCACCTAGATAAAAAAATCCTTTAAGGATTTAATTTAAGTAAACTCATCATATAATTGAATGAAAGTCGATGGAATAAAAAAGTTTACCACAATCCTGACTGCAATTAGATTTAGGATTGGGGAATGAATTTCATCGTGAACTAGCCCAACAAGGGGCAATGCCCAAACTACACCTACATTAACAAAATCATATATTGGTACTCTAGTTCCAAAGCTAGTTTTTGAACCCATTTACCCACAAATAGATCCTTTAGCTTTCATATACCTTCCTCATGTCATGAGCACCCTATAAATATAAATATGCTTATGATACCATAATGATTTGTGTTTGATAGGGGTTGATTGATGACAACAATTTAACAATGGTAATTCATCTAGTTGTTTTTAGTCCTCATATGCCCTAAAATATGAGTGGATTATTTGTTGGAAAGTCAACAAGGGGAAGGCTACTCAGTATTTTAATAAATATTGAACTTTGGTAATACAAAAATTTTGGAGCAATGTGAGAAAAAAAATTTAATCTATGGAGGAAGGTGCAAATTACTAGCGGATGTCAATGAATCTAATTCCTTATGCTCTTGATTTTACGTCACATGTCAATTGATGATTATGAAGCAACATGGTTCGAACTTCAAGGTTATGCAGTAGATTATTTTTCTATGACCTCTCATCCCTTATGGAGCAACCAAGTGACCAATTTCAAGTTTTTGTGTTCTGCATGAGTATGAGTATCAATGGAGATTGGGTTGGGTTGGTCCTTCTGGTTTTATAGTAGGGTTCTAGGCCAAATCACCTTGTTGATATGGGAGAATGGTTTTATGTTTGGAGCAGTGTCACTATACCTTTGAAGCAAGTTGGGCAAGTAGAATACAGAGAATCCAACCGAATAAATAAAGTTGTTGCTTAACAAACTAAGAAAAGGTGCACTAGTTTAAGGAATTTAACACGTAGGAAACTTCACACTCAAGTATTGAGCGCTGGGAGAATGATAGTGTAACACCCTCCACCCACATTTACCAAAGTTAACTGGTCCACTGGGGTAAACATCTGACAAAAGGCTACTACGATCTAATTCAAATCCCCATCTACAGTTAAGGAAGTGGAACCAACACAACACAAACAATCTGACCTTCTGAAAATGTCACAGTACCTACAGTTGCCAACCAACCCTTCCAGGTCATCAACCCTTGAGACAACTTGACACTTCACTACCCTAAGGCCTCAGTTGCACCCATGACATGGGCATGCATTCGACTGAGGCCCTCCAATTTGCCTCACAACATGGCCATGCAAGCGAATGAGGTCTTTTTCAGCTAATTTTGAGCTTGTGACCCTGGATTATGTGTCACTTTTTCACGGTAAAGACTCAAGCCATTGCCGAGAACTCCATGAAACCTTTAGGAATGAAAAGTAACATCAAGACAATGATACGAATGCAAATAATTGACTAGACCCCTACTAGCCATGACAAATATTTCATCAAACAGATCACAAATATGAAATCTATAGGTCATAACAACAGATCTGAGCATAGGAGTCTCATACTTATCTGAGGATGGATAATAAGCATTGATGCCTTCTCACATTAGCTGCATTATTATCTATTAAGTCATATATTCATTGTTCATTCAATTACAAATCAAAACATGATGACAACTAGACATCATCATTGCCATAAAACATGCTCATAACCAACATATAATCAACAAAAATACCAAGGATATCACATCCATAAAATCCACATATAAACAAGCATATAAACAACAAAAGTAATAAGGATACATCAACCATAAATGCCACATATGAACCAGTACATTTTCTCATAAAATACCAAGGAAAGGAACTCTTATTAATGAATGCAAAAGTCAACAGGGTATGGGACTTCCACGAACCACCCGACCATAGATTGGTTGAACCAAATCTTTCTTTCATCCAATCACCCTTGTACCATATTCCAAGCATGAATGTGGGACTCAAAAAAAACTAAACTAGGGGTTCCCAAGGCTATACCACCTCACCCTCATCAATAAAATCTTGCACTACTGCAATCCTCACCAGATCACTAAGCTAAAACAAGCATGGATGCCATCAGATTTATCCATCTACATCATGATGAATTTTCATGTCTCCTAGTCTCTAGGCTTTACCGTATATCCCTTCATTCACCGGTCGAGGATTCCTAGGCCTAATTGAGACACACTCTATGGGCTTTACCACAATCCACAGTGGATCACTGGACCCTAACCAAGACTCCACCCTCCAGGCTTTACCATATATCCCATCTCGGGATTCCTAGCCCCAATGGAGAGCACCCACCTCTAGGCTTTACCATATATCCCGCGATTCAACGGTCGAGGATTCCTAGGTCCACCGAGGCAACACAAAATCTGGCTTTACCGCAACCCACAATCCGTTCATGGGTCACTAGGCCATGGATTTTCCGCAATCCATAGTTTGGTTCAAGGATCACTAAGCCATGTGTTCTTAATTTCAAAGATCCACCCACTTAGCTTTGAATGAATTCGACGATCTAGCTCAACCAAAAACATGAGAACCCACCACACTGTGGCTATTCGAAAAAGGCAAGGCAAGGCTGAAGAACACTGTCACACCTGGAAAAACCCATGCCCATGACAACAAAAGAACTAAGAACACACATGCATAACCATGCATACCAAAACTAGCAAGGAAAACCATACATGCAAATCGAGAACTGCAAATAATCCTGTTGTAGCTACTTGATCCTACTCTTCCTTGCTTGATCTTTGCTTCCCTTTGCCTTCTTTTCTCTTCTTGATCCAATGATAGAGTGCTCCAAGAAAACTCTAAGTGTCCAAGAGTGTGAGAAAGAGAATAGAGAGAGCTCCAAAATTGAACTAACAAAAGGTACCAACCAATCCTCAAACACCTTTTTATTAATGAGGCCTCTATTTTCTTCAATTTCCATTATTTTCCTTCATTTTCCTTCTCACATGCAACCCGTGACCTTTCACTTTTATTTTCTCCTATTTTCCCTTATTTTCATAAATAAATTTCCAAAAATGTCATTTTTCCTTTCTAAAGTCTTTTCCATTGCCTTTGCTAATTTCCTTAGCCATAATAAACCAAATGAACACCCACACTAGCATGTCTTGCCCACCATTCAGCTTGGAATACATGTCCCATGACCTTGGTCTTATATTTTCCTTTAGTAACTTTTACATGGAATTTTGACCAGGGTTGTTATAGAACCCTCCCCCTTGGGGGAACACCGTCCTCGGTGTTCAATGACACCTACAACCACCAAAACTGTTGTAAGCAAAACATACTACCCATGGAGCTTTATAATGTTAGGTCCCTATAATACTAGTGTATTCCCTTATTATTATTGTCATTGTAGCCCCTTATTGTTATTGGTGTACCCATGTTGTCCCCATATTGTTATTATTGTGCCCCATAGATGCCCACTATTGTTATTGTTGTGCCCTTACAATATTATTGTTATGTCGGCTTTGACTATATTGTGACCCCTTACACTCCTATATATAGAAATGAGGTCTTGTCATTTGTATCATCCAAGAATTGTTCATTTATGTAATGTAAAGGAGGTTTTCCCCCTCAAAGAGTTTGATTTTGAAGTCATTTCTCTATCTTTTCTTCTATTTTGTGAGTTAGTTGCATAACAATTGGTATCAGAGCTTTGGATTCTAGGTTTTCGCTGCTTCAAATAGGGCATTGTGGAACTTTTACTATAGTTTTTTTTCTACGGCGTTTCAGAAGCTAAAATGAAAACCCATTTGAGCCGAAAACTTAATGAACTTCTGGTCCGAATTTCATATCTTATCTTGCTATATTTTCGGAGATATGATCTAAGGAAGTCAGGGTTTTTGCAAGCTCCCGAATTATATCTCAAACAGGGAACCTGGGGAAAATCGTCATAACCTTCTCTTTGAGAATCAAATTGAAATTTCATAAAAAAATTACAGAAAGAGAACAAACTGCAGTTTTTTTTGTATCAGTTTCAGGTTCAAAGGTCGAAATAGTGACACGTGGCAGCACTTCATACAAGTTCGCTCTACTAAACGAGTCTATAATCAGGTCATCGTGGGAGCTTTGGAATAACTCTTTCTTGGAGATCCAATCATGATTAGACTTGCAGGGTTGGAATGAGGACTCAAAGGGCTACCACTGGACGAAATTTTAGAGCTTGGAGATCCTAAGTTACAGAGACAATAGATTCAATATCGAGCTCCTACAAAGCCAAAAAAGGTGTGTAGTCTTTTTAAAATTTTGCATAAGTTTGGTTTGAAAAATTAGCTTGAAGGAATTCAAAGAACATAGTGAAGCCTAATTATCATTAATTGATGCCCCGAAGAAAGAAAATGGAAACACCTAGTAAGCAACTTGAAAGTTCTAGCATGACTCGTGAAGAAGAGGAAGAAATGCAACGTGATATATGAAAATTACAAGACCAAGTGCAACAAATTTCACTCTCACAACACGTAACAGAAGCTAAGATGGATGGTTCAAAGAAAGGCATGGAAGCTAAGACGAATGGTTTAAAGAATAGTGTGGAAGCTAAGATGGATGGTATGGAAGCTAAGATGGATGGTTTAGAAGTAAACGTTGAAGATTCGAAGAAAGACATGGAAGTTTTGAAAGGAGGTTTGGCAAAGTTTCTACAAGAAATGCTTCCTAATGGAAAAAAGGTAGTAAAGGAGACTCATGATGAGAAAAAAAGAAATTTTAGTCATGATTTCATAAACTCTAACATTGGATTGAAGACCCACCATGTTCCAAAGATAGATATGAGGAAGATTGTTGGCAAGGATCGCATAACATGGATACTACAAATGGAGCAATATTTCGATCTCCATAATGTGCAAAACACACAAAAGGTATGCATTGCGACTTTATATTTGGAACCCAATCAGTTTGTATGGTATTGATGGCTTTACTCTTGTAAAAAAATTGTCACTTGGGCAATTTTTAAGGAATAAATGATAGCACGTTACGAGGATACAAAAAGCAACACCTTTTTTTAGCAAATTGTTAAATCTCAAACAAAAAGATTCAATGGTGGAGCACATTGAGGACTTCCAAAAATTGAATAAAAGGGTAAACAATATTCCATAAGAGCATAGGATTGATGTGTTCATAGGGACATTAAAGGATAACATCCAACATGAGGCTCGCCTTTGGGAACTTGATTCATTGGAGAAGACATTCAAGTTGGCAAGAAAAATTGAAAGCAAAATTATGGCAACAAGGAAGCCTACCAATCACAACTATAAAGATGGAAGTGTTGTTGCTCCTAGCCTTCCACAACCTACAAGGTTGACACCACAACAATTGGAAGAAAAAAGAGCAAAATGGATTTGTTACAGTTGTGATGGCAAATACACTAAAGGTCATAAGTGTGCTGAGAAGAAATTATTTTACATAGATTGTGAACATGAAGAAGAAAAGGGAAAAGAAACATCAAAAGAAGAGGATACACACTAGGAGCAAAGCCTAGAGAAAGAAGAATTGAATCCAACCATATCTTGTAATACATTGGCTGGAATAACCACTCCTCAAACTATCAAGATAGAAGGACATATCAAGAAAAAAAAGGTAATAGTGTTGATTGATTTGGGTAGTACCCATAATTTTATTCATTTTAAGATAGAGAAGGAATTGAATTGTTCCTATATCCAACACCAGAGTGTCAAGTGACGGTTGCCAATGGAAGAGCCATAAATTGATCTGGAAAGTGCCATAATATCAAGCTATCAATGGGACAATATGTATTGAATAATCCAATGCTTTCCATTCCAATGACAACAATCTTTGGGTATGATAGCTTTAAATTTTCAAGATTTTTTTTTTTTTTTTTTTTTTTTTTTTTTTTTTTTATTTTTTACTTGTTTTTATAGCTTAATGTCAAGAACCTTTTTTTTTTAAGGAAAGGAAGTTGAATAATCTTTGGGTATGATAGCTTTTAATTTTCAAGAACTCTTTATTTTTTCTTTTTTTCCTTTTTTTCAGAAGGAAAGGAAGTTGAATAATCTTTGAGTATGATAGCTTTTAATTTTCAAGAATTTTTCTTCTTTTTTTTTCTTTTCTTTTCTTTCTTTCTTTTTTTTTTTTTTCAAAAAGAAAGGAAGTTTAATAATCTTTGGGTATGATAGCTTTTAATTTTCAAGAACTCTTTCTTTCTTTCTTTCTTTTTTTAAAGAAGGAAAGGAAGTTGAATTAAGGGGTATCGCAGGGAAACCAGGAAAGATAATCAGCTCTAATGGCATGATAAATCTTGTAAAGAAAGAACAATATGGTGTAATTGCACAATTATGTTCGCTAGAGGATCCCGCGTCGAAATCATCTATTTCTCCATATCTCCAAAAAGCCTTAGACAATCATTCCAAGGTATTTGAGACTCCTAAAGGCCTCCCACTTATTCGTGATTGTGATCATGCTATTCATTTGATTCCAGGAAGTGTTCCTCCAAACATCTAGCCTTACAGATATCCCTATGCCCAAAAGTGTGAAATTCAACGTATGGTTGCAGAAATGCTAGAGGCTGGGATAATTCAACCTAGTCAAAGTTCTTTCTTTGCTCCAGTAGTATTGGTGCATAAGAAGGATGGATCATGGCGCATGTGTCCAAATTATAGGGAGCTCAACATGCTCACTATTAAAGATAAATTTCCCATTCCTGTCATTGATGAATTATTGGATGAATTACATGGAGCAATTTACTTCACCAAGTTGGACCTTTGTTAAGGATATCATCAAATCAAAATGAAGACTGAAGACATTCCAAAAACAACATATATAACTCACGAGGGTATTATGAATTTTTGCTCATGCCTTTTGGCCTTACCAATGCACCTTCTACATTTTAAGGTTTGATGAATACCATTTTCAAACCCTTCCTTAGAAAATTTATGTGAGTACTTTTTGATGATATACTAATCTACAACAAGTCTTGGAAGGATCATGTTCAACATGTCGATAGAGTGCTCAAACTATTGGAGGAGAAACAATTATATGCAAAAACCTCTAAATGTTTCTTTGGAGTACAAGAGGTGGAATATTTGGGTCATATTGTATCTCATGAAGGTGTTAAGGTAGACCCTAGCAAAATTAAAGCCATTAAAGAAAGAAAAACCCCCACATCCATAAAGCATCTGCGAGGATTTCTCGAGTTGATGGTATTATCGCAAGTTTGTTAGGAATTATCGGAGAATAGCAGCACCTCTAACAACATTACTGAAGAAAGATGCATTTTCTTGGACTCCAAAAGCAACGAAAGACTTTGAACATCTTAAAGAGGCAACGTGCCAAGCACCGATCTTAGCTACGCCAGACTTCACAGAAACCTTTATTGTGGAATGTGATGCCTCAGGAAATGGAATTGGTTTGTTTTAATGCAAGAAGAAAGACCAATAGCTTTTGAAAGTCATCCAATCAAAGGAAAGTATTTACACAAAGCTATTTATGAGAAGGAAATGTTGGAAATACTACATGCACTTAAGAAATGGTGACCTTGCCTAATGGGAAGACACTTCAAGGTAAAAACAGATCATGATAGTCTTAAATACTTTTTAGAACAAAGATTATCTTCAGAAGAGCGGCAAAAATGGGTCACAATGATGTTGGGTTATGACTTTGAAATCATCTACAAAAAAGGGAAACAAAATGTTGTTGCAAATGCACTCTCAGAAAAAGATGAGGATGTGGAAGCATTGCTTTGTGCCATTTCTATCATCCAACCAGATTAGATAAACGAAGCAAGGGATGAATAGAAGAATGACAAAGAAGTGTGGGAACTCATTCAAAAGTTGCGGCAAAATCCCAGTACATCTGATACAAATAGCTGGAAAAATGATTCGTTATGGTACAAAGATCGCTTATACCTCTATAAGAATTCCCAACTCAAACAAAAGGTTCTTCTGGAGTTGCACACTTGTCCCTTAGGAGGGCATTCAGGATTTTTAAAAACTTACCACGTGGTTAAAAAGGAATTTTTTTGGGATGGCCTTAAATTTTATATTCAAAAGTTTGTGGCAGAATGTTTGGTTTGCCAACCAAATAAAGTTGAGACAATTAAGACCCCAGGTCTATTACAACCTCTATCCATTCCAAATCAATGTTGGGAAGAGGTTTCCATGGATTTTATCACAGGTTTACCCAAGTCCGAAAAAAAGAGTGTCATCATGGTGGTGGTTGATAGACTTACCAAGTATGCATACTTTTGTGCATTATCTCATCCATTTAAAGTCAGTACAGTTGCTATTGCATTTATGGAAACAATTCAAAAGCTACATGGAAACCCAAAGATTATTATAAGCGACAAAGATCCTATTTTCACTGGAAATTTTTGGACAGAATTATTTTCTTGTCTGGGTACTCAATTGCCTCATAGTTCATCTTAGCATCCTCAATCTGATGGGCAAACTGAGATAGTGAACAAATGTTTGGAAGGATATCTTCGTTGCTTTGTATCTAATAAATAGACAAATGGGTCAAATGGTTGCCTCTAGCTGAATGGTGGTATAACACCTCCTTCCATACTGCAGCAAAAATGACCCCCATAATGGCACTTTATGGATATCATCCACCATCCATCACATCATATTTAAGAGAAAATTCTAAGGTTCAAGCAATGGAAGATCACATCGAGCATCAACAAAAAATTCTCCAACCCTTAAAGGATAACCCGACTTTGGTGCAAAATAGAATGAAACAACAAGCAGATCAACATCGCAGCGAACGAAATTTTGATGTAGGTGACTTGGTATTTCTATGACTACAACCATACAAACAAATGTCCATCAAGCAAGCTAAGAAGGATAATAAATTATCACCAAAGTATTATGGTCCGTAAAAGGTGTTGCAAAAGATTGGTACTATGGCGTACAAATTGGAAATTCTTGCATCTTCCTGAGCGCACCCAGTTTTCCATGTTTCATGCTTAAATAATGTTATAGGTGACAAGCTCCTAGTTCAAACAATATTGCTAGAACTTGAAGAGGAAGGAAAAATCATATTGGAACCTGAAGAAGTCATTGAAACAAGAACTTGACAGCTACAAAATCAATCAATTTCAGAGTATCTTATCAAGCAGAAGAACTTACCCGCTGAAGATTCCACATGGGAGGCTGAGAATTTTATACAGAAGCATCCAGAACTACTCAAGCGTTGAGCACAACACTTTTTTGAAGGAGAAGGGCATGTTACGTCCCTATAATACTAGTATATTCCCTTATTATTATTGTCATTGTAGCCCCTTATTGTTGTGCCCATATTTTCCCCATATTGTGCTCCATAGAAGCCCACTATTGTTATTGTTGTGCCCTTACATTATTATTGTTATGTCAGCTCTGATTATATTGTGACCCCTTATACTCCTATATATATAGAAAGGATGTTTTGTCATTTGTATCATCGAAGAATTGTTCATTTTTGTAATGTAAAGGAGGTTGCCCCTCGAAGAGGCTACTTTTGAAGTCGTTGATCTATCTCATTCTTCATTCTTCAATTTTGTGAGCTAGTTGCATAACAAAGCCTGCCTTCCTATTATTCTGGGATAGATTTTCTCAAAGGTTCCACTCTCATACCATGTTAATTTTCTTACCCTAGCAATCAAGTAATTAGTTCCAAGCAGAATTACATCTATTCAATAATAACACAGCTAAGGTATTAACCAAAATAATTACAGCGAAAGAAAATTTAATAATCTCAATCACATAAATGATGCACAGCAAATTTAATAATCTCCATCACATAAATGATGCACAGATTTTACCCAGACCAAGTTCTTCATTAAGCTCTGAACTTACTTGGGCTCCTTCCTTGGGAAAATGGCCCAACAAATAAATTACATAAAACATTGAATCTAATCCAATTGATCAACCCTCCTTGGTTTATCTACATCTCCTTACTACCCATTCCTTGGACTGAGCACATTCACTTAGAAGCCTCTCTCAATCTTGTGTTGTTGTTTGTGTCTTCTCCTTCTCCCTAGCTTTGTTTTTATAACTCTACATTGAACTAAATCCCTAGCCCTGATCTCCGAAGTGATTGACAGGGAGATTATATCTCGCTTCACTTGAGATCAAGAGTTGAGATTAAAACATAATCACCTCTCATAGCGAAAATAGATTGAAAATAAAATAAAATAAAAAATCAAACATAAAAGCATCTGCATTCCCTTAACTGGGCATCATTGCAGGTTTAGTCACCAGCACAGAAATTCATTAAATTAAAAAATAAACATAGTCATCTTATCCCGACTCTGCAAATCGTCAGAGCTGCTGTTTTCTTCAGCAACAACTACCGTCAACCAGAAGGAAAATTGCCAGGATTTGCATCACTGCTGTTTTCTTCGCGACAACTAGCGTCAACAAGAAGAAAAAGTGCCAGAGCCTCCTCTTACTAGTTTTCCTCGCTTGCTTTTAGCACTACCAAGAAATACACGAACCGAAACTTCCTGCTCTGTGGCAGATACAGGTTTCAGAATTCCAGAAAATGATGAAAAAGAGATACTGGCGAATCCTTGAAGCCCAGGAAAAACGCAGTAAATCGACTCTCACTATAAAGACAATAACGATTTTTCCCAAAATACAAAACCAATTAAAGTAAACCGCACCTTCCTTCGGCACATATTTACAAGTTTTCATTTTAACTTCTCAAGATTTAAGAAACCTTAAATTTATATAAAATGCTTGAAGCGGACAAGCAGAGCACAGTCTTTAAAATGCTTGAAGTGGACAAGCAGAACACAGTATTTAAAATTCAATTACCGTTCATTTTCACAGTAGACAAGCGTAAAACAATCTTTGAAGTTCAAGTTCTGATAAACCGCAACTTCCTTCGGCATATATTTACAAGTTTTCATTTTAACCTCTCAACATTTAATAAATCTTAAATTTAGATAAAATGCTTGAAATGGACAAGCAGAACACAGTCATTGAAGCTCAATTACCGATCATTTTCAAAATAGACAAGCTGAACACAATCTTTGAAGTTCAAGTTCTAATAATTTTTCAAAATGGAAATATAATATTTACGGTATACAAAAATATTTCTCATAATAACTACTTACAAACTCCAAACCCACAAACTTCAAAGAATGGAAATCTGTCGAGAAATAATGAAAAAAGGAACATAAATGCAGAAACTTATGTATAGTAAGCGGCAATCAAGATAAAGTAAAACTGTCAAAATTGCTGGGATTTGTTCTGTCCGGAGCCGGAAAATGCGCCGCTGGGCAGCGATTCCCAATATAATATAGTATATATTATATAATATTATATATATATAATATATATATACATGGAATTATTCTCTCCGGAAGATGAAAGAACACACTAAAACCGGAAAATACGCTGTCGAGAACCGCCCACCAGCCAAGAGAATAAAAGAAAAAGAAAAAAAATGTTTGCTCCAGGATTCTCCTTATCATTCGAGTACCGAAGAAAATGATTTCCTAAAATGCAGGTGGTTGGATAGAACATACAGAGAAGGGCAACCGTATGGTTCGCTCCAGCTGAAATAAGCAAAACTTTGCGACGCTGTCCATCATTGCCCGTGGGCTCTTCTACCTCCATCTTTTCCTCCTTTCTTCACCAACCCTAAACTCCCGCAACTCACAAAATATCACTCCAGACAATCATAATAAATGCAATTCTCCACCTATAAAGGAGCACAGTTGACACTGAGAAGCCGCAACATCGCATAGAAGAATCCTGAACACAATTATTCAAGCTTCAACGAACGAGATGTAACATTTTCCGGTAAACAGTCGTCCATAAATGGAGTCTGAAAGTCTTAGGAGGCTTGAAAAAGGGACGGCCAGCTCAAACTTTAATACTTGTACTCGGTACTCAACTTGAAACAACCAACCGATATGACTACTACCCCATGTGCTTCCGCGATACCTAGGCCGGCTAAGAGATATCGCAGGTGCCAAACTGAACGTTATACAGCACTAGACAGCTACAGCCCTTTAAAGCGCCGACCATTCTCGTCCACTCATTTTTCTGCATTGACAGCGGCATATGCCTGCATGTCTATTAAAAGTTCACTTTTCAGTTTCCAACCCCCGTGGCCCCGTCATACTAAATTCCAAGATATAAAACCTAAATCCATGCCTTTGTCCTTTGCCTGCATTAAGTATGACGTCAGTTTCCCTTGTGAGATGACAGAAAACAGTGTACCTACGTTCCTGACCAAATCGACGGTGTTCTCTGTCGCCAATGCTAGTGGAGGAAGCCCCCTCCATTGAATTAGAGCATGCGATCTCTGCAGAATCTCCGGACTCAACAAATATTTACTTCCTCGTGGGAAAGCTACAGAACTACACAGTTAATGAATGATATTTTAAGATCCCAAAAAGTTGGTGCAAATGATGTGGAACGTCCGGCAAAACCAGCTGGCAGCATTAAAATGTTCAAAATTTAAGAGTGAAATTTTGCATAGTCTTTACCACTTCTGTAGTTTTGGTGTTTTGTAGGATTTTTTTCGCTTCTTTTTTATAAATTTGCTTTTGTTTTCTTTCTTTTCCTCTAATTTTGTCAGCAAGGTTTTTGAGATTTGTATGTTACACCCAGTAGTTTGTATTATTTAAATGTTTAGGTTTTTTTATTATGTGAAATTTATTCATAGGTTAAAAACTGCAATTTAATTAATTAAAAATATAATCTCTTTGAAAATGGAATGGTGGGCTCCATTTAAATGTGTGAAGTGAATGGTTAGATTATTTAATTGTGTAAATTAAATTTAATCTACAGTTGAATGGGTTTAATAATAAAAAATATGTCTTTTATTCTAAGGAAAATAGATTATCTATATTTATATACACAGTCAAATCACTAAAATGGACCTTCAAGGTTTATTTACTATCTAATTATAACTAATTTTAAAATGAGCAAGTTAAGATTAAGTTTTTAATGATTTTGTTTCTACTTAATTGGTTTTTAACTATAACAAATTTGAAATTTATTCATATGTTAAACACTGCAGTTTAATTAATTAAAAAGTTTAATCTCTTTAAATATGGAATGGTTGGACTCCATTGAAATGTGTTAGATTATTTAATTGTGTAAATTAAATTTAATGTCTAGTTGAATGGGTTTAATAATTAAAAATATGTATTTCATTATAAGAGAGATAGAATATGTATATTTATACACACAATCAAATCACTAATGGACCTTCACGTTTATTTACTATCTAATTATAACCAATTTTAAAATGAGCAAGTTAAGATTAAGTCTTTAATGATTTTGTTTCCACTTAATTGTTTTTTAACTATAACAAATTTTAAAGTAAGGAAGTTAAGATTTAATTTTTAATGTATTTGCTCTTTTCCAAGGCATAATTTTAGTCCATTTTACTCCAAATCCGATCGTTTCTAATTGCAAATTTGAGTTGTGTAATATGTAAAATCTCAGTGTCTATTTATGTATTTAAAAGTATATTTTAAATAACAAGAAATCACAATATTGTCAAAAATTGTATTACCAACGGTCAATTTTACCGGAAATCCAATCGCTTAGAATGGTAAGTTTGAATTGCGAAATATGTAAAATCCCAAAGTCTATTTGTACATTCAAAACCCCATTTAATAACAAGAAATTACAATATATTCAAAAACCGTATTAGCAAATTCCAGTGAAAGAATAAAAATATCAAATATTAAAATGTGAGTATCCATTTATGCATTCAAAAACTAATGGTACCATCCATTTATATATATAGTTTATCGAAGAATATTCTACTCCTATACATTTGAGGTTAAAACTTCTTACCAAGAAACATATGTTCTTAATTGTTAAATATGATACCTTTGAAAAAAACTTAAATAGGGTACATCAAATTTTACTCAAGCTGCATGTGAAATTAAAAACTTTTTAGTCAGTTTAAAACCAAAACAAACTTTGATTATTTAGAAACCAAAGCATTCTATATTTCCCTAAATTTCACTTTTTTCTGATATTTTTTTTTTTTACAAAGTCGGTTGCTATATTAATCTCTGAAAAAAGGAAGGGAGTCAAGACTCCTGAGATACAATAAGTGCTGAGGTAAGCCAAGATCAGAGGAATTAGAAAGTAGAGAATTCTCCTTAATCCTGCTTGTTCTGGTTCTGTTTTTGAGAAATTCTAGACAAAAGTAGACTCTTACAAATTGGAGCAGCAACAACTGACATTAGCAAAACATTTCTAATTTATACTGATATGATTAATATGCCTTGTTGTGGATACCTCCAGTTTATCATCGCCATTAATGTGCTTGGTGCTTGAAGAGCTTGGGGCTGTGTTTTTGCGATTGTCCATCATGTAATTCAGAACCACAATGGGCTCTTCCGCTTGACTTCCTCTGTTAAACAAATGCTTGAGCTGTTGAAGGAGAGGTGAGGTCCTGTGCGGGAATAGATCGATACCTACAATGAAGAACAGCCTATGGATTCTGACAGATAAGGAGACAAAAACATCCACTCGGCCATCAGTTAATCAACACAAAACAGAGGCATAATAACGATTCCGAGTGAGAGCAGACAGAGAAGCTATCAGTAGGAAGGGCGCTGAGAAAAGGAAGAGGGAGGAATAACTTATAGTAAGGCAGGAAGGACGAGGATCGAACACAGGGAGTGAGAGGGAATCCGGAGAAAGGCAAGGGGAGACCTGGAAATTGTCCTGAAATATCAAAGAGTCGAAAGTGCACAGAGAGAAAGCTGCGATATTACTTATTATGAACAAAGTTTTGAGGGGATCGAATCTGCGCCAAATCCATTTGCAAATAATGGCTTTGTTGGATCTCTGGAAAGTCTGAGTCCACTTCTTTCTGTCAGGAATAACCGATTTGATGCAAGGTAAACAGATTTGGATCATGGCAAAGGTTGATGAATCTCCTCGGCGTTGCAACATAAAATGCCCATTGTCCTTTCGCAAGCCTTGTTGGCGTGCCTGTCAGCTTGCTTATTGAGATTGCGGAGAATGTGATGATACTACAGGTTGTCCAATGTTTGGTTCAAGTATTGGCATCTCTGAATGACCTACTGAAGGAGAAGGTTGGGAGACTCTTTTTGTGGAATCATAAGGCTAATAACAACAGAAGAGTCTCCAAAAATCTTAGTTGTTCTTATCCCTAGTATGCTGAGCTGAGTTAACCCCTGATAAAGGAACAACGCTTCTGCCCTGTTATTAGATAAATTCCCAAGACCCCATTTGTAATAGAGAACGCATTCCCCATTAGCATTTAGGATCAAACCCCCTGCTCTAGCGATTCCTGGGTTTGACTTAGAAGCTTCGTCAAAGAACAGGTAGTAGTTGTTGCAATTTTGTAACCAGTTTGCAAACTCCTCCTCTTTTAACCTGATTTTCCAGGAATTGGTTTCCTGACTACGCTAATCTTTCACTATATTTCCTTTCTGAGTGTTGTTGTGTTTGTCCAGGATGTAGCTAATGAAATTTCTTTCTTCAACACTGTACATTGCTACATCAATGTTGCTTTGGGTTTTGACTGAAATAGTTTCGAGAGCAATATTCTTAGCCTTATTACATACAATTCTTGTTGTCGAGCTTTTATCCTTAAAGGTTTTCCGGTTTCGTGCTAGCCAGATACTCCATAACATGGTGTAGGGGAGAGTATTTCATACTCTCTTCACTAGGTTGCTTCTCTTATTTTCCCAAGGACAACTCTTTTTCCAGACATGAATCACTTCCCCTATAGATTGTTGGGAATTCCAAGGTAAGTTATTAGTGAGGGATAATTTTTTCCAACAATCAACAGCAAAGGGGCAGTCGACAAAAAGGTGATGCATAGTTTCTTCAGCGTTGCAGCAATTGGGGCATCGAGATGGACCGATAATACCCCTCTTTTGCAGGTTCTCTGCTGTTAAGATTTTCCCTTTTAGAAGGGCCCATATAAAGAATTTGATTTTCAGTAGCGCCTCTGATTTCCAAACTATTCTCCATTGATTCCATAATATCATTGGGAAGGTGCTGAAGCAGATGTGCTGGTTTCCTGCTTGGACAGTGTAATCCGATCCAGAGGGGTCCCAACGAAAGTCGTCCCTCTCATTCTTTTTGATGTGAGCTTTACTGTGGAGGAGAGACTGAAGAGTGGCTAAACTAAACTTAAGATCACTGGGGATATCAGAAAAGGACCACCCTAGCCAGATATGAGACTGTGGATCCCATCTAGAAATTTGATCCAGATAAAGGATACCCATGTTGTTGGGAAAATTTAGAATAGGAATGGTTTCTTCGTGCCTGTTTATTGGTTGTTGTCCCAGGATTTTATCAACCCCAATATTTATGCTAGCTCCCCCCCTAGGAACTTTGGATGTATTCTAAGTCATGAAAGGAATAGCCTTTTTGCATAATCGCCAAATTTTTGAAGAATCTCTATTGGGGATATCGGAGTCTAGAAGCTGTTGTCTGGGAGAATTCAAGTATTTGGATTCCATAACCCATTTCCACCACGTAGTAGGACCAATGATGAGCCTCCAAATGATCTTCCCTCCAAAGGCAAGATTTAAAAAAGTGGGGGACCTAATACTGAGACCTCCTCTGTCCTGGGCTTGAATGACTTGTTTCCAACTGACTAGGTTGAATTTCTTCTTGACGTTTTTCCCTCCTTGCCACTGGAAATGACGGAGAACAACTTCCATTTTGTGGAGGAAGGAAGTTGGGGCTTGGAAAAGAGAAAAACGATAGAGGGGAAGAGAAGAAATACCTGATTTAAGGAGGATGAGGTGGTTTGTTGGGTTGAGCCACATTGAACCCCATTGCTGAACTTTCCTCTTCATCTTGTCAATTATACTGTCCCAAGTTCCTGCCTTCAAAGGTCCTAGGCTCACTGGCATGCCCAGGTAAGAGAAATGGGTCCAGTCTAAGTTGCAAGGGACACCAAAAATATTTGCAATGTTGTCGATGACCTGGTTTGAAGCATTCCAACCATATATACAGCTTTTTTGTTGATCGATCAAACCTCCATAATACCCCATAAATTGATCAAGAAGAATCTTAAACCTCTGTGCTATAGTGGTGGAGGCTCCTCCAATGAGCAAGGTATCATCGGCGAACTGAGAGTGGTTGATATTCTTGGCTCCATTCCCGAATTTTATATCAGTGACGAGACCCACTCTTCTGTTGAAGTTCAGAACTTGACTAAAGGATTCCGCCATAAGGATGAAAAGATAGGGGGAGAGGGGGAAACCCTGTCTGAGACCCCAGGAGGATTGAAAAGCTTCACCCGGTCTTCCATTAACGAGAGGGGAAATCCAGGGCCCAAAGATGCAAGCAGAGATAAGACTAATGAAGGGCAACTCAAACCCCATCTTCTTTGAAACAACTATAAGGAAGGAGTGCCTAACTCTATCAAAGGCGTTGGCCAAGTCAAGTTTGAGGATGAATCCTTTCTCCTTCCTGGAGAGACTCGAATGAATGGCTTCTTGCACAAGAAGTATAGAATCAGTAATTTGCCTATTGGGCAAGAACCCTCCTTGGTTTTCAAAGATCAGAGAGGGGAGGAGGGGTTTGAGATGAGATGCAAAGATTTTGGACAGGATTTTGTAGGAGGAGTTGCAGAGAGATATGGGCCTAAACCGAGAGAAGGATGTGGGTCGATTTTCTTTAGGGATGAGGGTGAGGAAAGTGGCATTAGTGTAGCCACCTATTTTACCCTTCCGCTGGATCCATCTGATCATATTGGTCAGATCCTTTTTTATTAAGCCCCAGAACGCCCTATAGAAACATATGGGGAATCCATCAGGCCCCGGAGTCTTATCAGGATTCAGAGTCCAAATCGTTCTTCAGATTTCCCCCTCATCAATTTCCTTATTCAGGTTGCCATTCATTTCCTTAGTAATACCTTTCGGTAAGTATTGAAGAAGGTCGACATAATCCTCTTCACCTTTAGTTTCAGTTAAAATATCTCTGTAGTACTCAGTGGTAGCATTTTTAATGACCTCTTGGGTGTTTTGTTGATTGCCCTCATTATCCAAGATTGAACTTACATTATTCCTGAGTTTTCGAGCTGTGGCCTACTTGTGAAAGAATGTTGTATTTTTATCGCCGCCTTGGAGCCAGAGTTGCCTTGATTTTAGGTGCCATTTGGATTCTTCTTCCCTGTTTATGTGACTCAACTGAGAATAGAGAGCGCTTTCTTGCTCCATACGCTGTTGAGCGAGGCCATTTTCTTCTATCATTCTTTGGATATTCTCTAGATTTCTCTTAACTTTCTTTTTGGTCTCCTCAGGTTCCTTATAATTAGCTCTTGCCCATTCTCTGATAGCATGTTTGGTCTTTCTTTGTTTAGTTTCCCAAATGAAACCTGATGATCCTTCAACATGCTGATTCTAAGTTCCCTGAACAATTTCTCTGACTTCTAGAACCCAGTTCCAGAGGGGATTGTATTTAAACGTTATGGGTCCAAGGGGACAGTGAGTTTCCAGCGTGAGGATTATGGGATAATGTTCAGATGCTGAAGTGGTGAGAACGTTAGCATATCCCACGGAGAAGGAGGAAAGAAATGAAACGTTGATTAAAAACATGTCCAACCTTTCCATTATATTGACAATGCCAAGTCTGCGGTTGCTCCAAGTGTACCTAAGGTTTTTAGGAGCAATTTCCACTAGGTCGTGATCTTGAATGATAGCCTCCAACCGGCCTCTGAAGGGGTCTGGTGAAAAACTGCCTCCCCGTTTTTCGTTGGCATGTAAGATGAGATTGAAGTCACCTGCCACTATGATATTTAAACTTAACTCACCATCAATGCTAGCCTTAAGATCGCTCCAACAAATTTCCTTTTCTCTGTAGTGATTGGGGGCGTACACATTATAGATGATTACAGATTGATTGTTTGTTCTGTTGTCCAACGCGGTTCTAATCCAATGTTGATGAAGATTTACAAAAACGCAGTTCCATTTGCTATGGTCCCAGAGGGTGGCTATGCCTCCAGAAGCTCCTCTTACATCACTGGCGCATCCTTTGTATTGTTTATGCTGGTCTATAATGCCTCTCATTACTTGTTGATCTTGTTTTGTCTCTTGAATCAATAAGATTTCTGGCTTTTCACTATGGATTAAATCTCCGAGGGCTAAAGATTTGGAGGGGTGCCCTAACCCCCTACTATTCCAAGACAGTATTTTCATCATTGATTATTTGGTGTGCGAAGAGGTGCTCACCTCTCTTGATCTTTATAATTTGTCTCTTTCTCTTGATGCCCCTGAATGAAAGACTCTATTGGGGTTTGAGTTCCCATGGCTATGTCTTTCTGAGCGTTCTCGTCCCTATGTTGCTTGGCTGATTTTCTACCAAGTCCAGGTTTCTTAAAGGAATCGCTGGAAGTTCCATGTTCTTTAATGTTGCTTCTTGGTATGCATGAAAATAGAGAGTTCTAGAGAAGTTTGCAATGAGATGTTTAGGGAGGGAGGGGGATCAGAGGGTTCGGGAAGGATCAAGGGGGGCTGAGGAGGGTCCACGGAAGGAGGATCAAGGGAAGATAAGACTAGAAAGGGATTAGAGGAGGAGGGGAGGGGCGAATCTGGAGGGGGGAGGGTAGATAAAGAAGGGGGGGAAGAAGAGGGTCGAGAAGCAGAGGGAGTTGGAGGATCTGATTCCGGGGGGGTTTAAATGATAGGGCCGACTTCTTCTTTTTGACAGTTTCCCATTGGCCTTCTTGTTCGCCGCTCTTTGCATCAACAAGTTTAGAACATCTATTGGCAAAGTGTCCGTATTCATGACATACCTTACATTTAAAAGGAATCTGCTTGTAATCCAGCTGCTGGATATGGCTCCATTCGTCCACTTTCAGTTTTATTGCTTCTGGGAGCCCTTTGCCAAGATCCACTTCGACACAGATCCTTGCGCATGCCTGCATGTTATCTTTCGATTCACTACGATCAATGTATTTTCCCACTGCATTCCCGATGGCCCGAACAGACTCATCTCCCCAACAATGAAGAGGGAGATGAGGGAGACGGACCCAAACTAGAACAACAATGTGGACATCCAGTTCAGGGTCAAAGTCTGGAGTCCATTTGTTGAGGTAAAGGCCCCTGGAGTCCATGAAATAGGGCCCTTTTCTGAAGATTAAATCCTTATCCTCTTTAGACTCAAAATGGAATGTGAAGTACCCTTTCCCACAGAACCTGATGGAAAATTTGCCTTGAATCTTGTCAAACCAGTTTTTTTCAATCCATCTTTGAACAATTCTAGGAGAAGGCCAGAGGCCTGTAAATTGACCTATGAGTCCTTTTTCAGTGAGTGACAGAGCCACCATGAGAGGTAGGGCCGGAGGTAACTGAACTTCTTGGAGTACATCCAACTTCTTGACAAATCTTGAAAGAGCAGATCTGGGGCGCTGCAGAGGAAGGGATTTCACCAAATCAGAGAAGGCGCGTTGAGGATCAACCCCCTCCAAAGGCAGATCTGAGGGGGCCATGGAAAGAGGCCAAGGCCCAGGAAGACAAGAAGCCGGATCGCAGGAGCAAACTCAGAGGGGTGCGCACGCGGGCAGCTCACCGGGATCCTATCCACTTTTTTCTGATATTAATCATTAAATATTCAAAGCATTTTTTCCAATTTTTGGAAACTCTTTTAATCGTTTCAAACCTAAGTTAAACTCGCGAAAATGTAAAATATTTTGGTTTTGGAATAATGTGATTAAGACATCTTTATTATCAATATGGACCACAAAAATTTAAGATCTAACTATTACTTTTTTGATAGAAACTTCAATCAAAACAATTGATATTGATTTAGTTGGACTCCATTCTAAAATTTTATATATGAAAAAAATTATTTCTATATATGAAAATAAATATTATGTAAATAACAAT